>CM024753.1:109403276-109708114 GCA_014218235.1 Colocasia esculenta
GGGAATCAAAACTCGGCAACTCGGGATCGGATCGCCCGAGTTGGCTCGTTTTGGCCCCTCCGATCCGAGCCGGGGTAACCTGTCCGGTCCCCTGCGCTGCGCTCGGTCGGTCGGTGCTCGGCGGGATCGCCGAGCCCGGGCCGGTCCGCCGCGGATCGGCCCGGACCGGGGCGATCCGCGGCCCAACGGCTAGTTCAGAACTAGCCGTTTTCTAGCCGTTGGGGACTGTTCCCCAACGGCCAGAAACGGCTCTTTGGAGCCTTTGGAGGCCTTGGGGTCTATATAAACCCCCCAAAGGCCCCCAATATGTTCTAAACTCAAGTTTTGAGTTCTCCTCCCCTCCTCTCAATATTTTGGGCATTCTCTCTCTCTCTCGGGCACTATTTTGCACTATTTGGGAGGCGATCTCATCTTTCACACTCTTGGGATTCTTGTTCGACTATTCGGGCTCTCTCACACACACTCTTGGCCCGAACTCTTGGCTGCGATTCATCTCCCTCTCTCTCTCTCCGCAAAAAAAATTATTTATTTTCTGTTTTATTATTATTTAACTTCTTTTTTTGTGTTGTAAGTGATGGCCGCCGAAGGTGGTGCTGCTCCGGCTCCCCATTCTTCAAGCAACCCTCCTAGCACCGATCCCGCTTGGGCTCATGGTATCGTTGTGGACATGGCTCGAAGGAAGGTCCAATGTAAATATGTGACCGGGTCTTATCGGGCGGCATATTTCGTTTGAAACAACATCTAGCGGGAATTAAAGGTGAGGTGGCACCATGCTCGAGAGTTCCTGCTGAAGTTCGAATGCAATTTTGCCATATATGAAGGAGAAAGAGACATCCAAAGCAAACACTAGTAGAAGACGGCAACAAATCCGGGAAGATTTATCTGCCCCTCCTCGAAGGTCCGTAGATTTACCAGAGGGAGACAATTCTTTGATCTTGATCAAGATGAAGAAGGTTAGTAATTAGTTAACTTACTTTTGAAACATTTATTTTAGTTTAAGGCTTTAAGCACCCTCCGACCCTCATTCTATTTCTATCTCATATTATAGAACAATTTCGTCGGGCATCGGAAGCAAGTCGAAGGTCTAATGCGGAAGAGGACTATCTCCGACGTACCGGTCGTCACGTAGGTCAAGGTAGTGGCCATGGGGGTAGCGGACAAGGGAGTTCAAGTGCTGGAATGAGTTCAAATATACCTGAGGTTCCAGTGGATATCCCTAGAGACGGAGATCCTAGAGTGGGACCAATAGACCCATTTCTCACCAGGCGAAGGGAGAAGCAACCATCCATTTCTGCAGCATTCAAGAATTTGAAAATATGCAAGGAGAAGATAGGGAGAGCGACGTCAAGATGGTTCTTCTTCAACAGCATACCGCTAATGCAGCAAAAGGACCATATTATGAGTCCATGATAGAGACTATTGGTGAAGTGGGCAAAGGGTGGAAGGCCCTACTTCATATGAAATCTACAACAAATACTTGGATATGGAGGTTGAAGATATGAAGGCATATGTTTCCACATTTGAACGAATATGGGATGAATATGGTTGCACGTTAATGTGCGATGGATGGACAGGTATGTACAAGTGTTTGGCTAGTTAACTGTTATTCACTTATTCATTAATAAGACATAGGTTTTAATTTTTCATATGGAATTGTGCAGGCATTACACGAAGAAGTATGATAAACTTCTTAATCTACTGCAAAGCAGGGACTGTTTTTTGGAAGTCGGTAGACGCTTCTGGCAAGGTGAAGAATGCGGACTACCTATTTCAGTTGATGGATGAGATGGTGCAGGAGATTGGAGAGAAAAGAATTGTCCAAGTGGTAACCGACAATGCAGCGGCTTTCAAGTTGGCGGGCCAAAAACTAATGGAGAAAAGGGAACACTTATATTGGGTTCCTTGCTCCGCGCACTGCATTGACTTAATGCTAGAAGACATTTGTGAAGATCCAATGGTGGAAAATGTGGTCAACAATGCAAGGTTCGTAACCACTTTCATCTACAACCACAACAACATATTGGACATCATGAGGACGCATACACATGGACGGGAGTTGCTTCGGCCAGCACCTACAAGGTTTGCATCCCAATATATTGCATTGGATAGCATAAATGGGCAACGTAGCAACCTTATTAGGATGGTAGCATCGGAAGAGTGGAAAACTATATGTCCCGACATGCTCCTACACGGGTGAGGGAGAATGGAAAGAAGGTGACCGACATTATCCAATCAAAGCCATTTTGGAAGGGGGTCCAAAATGTGTTGAATGTAGTAGAACCGCTTGTTCGAGTGTTAAGGGCGGTAGATGGGGAGAGGAGATCCGAGATGGGTTACTTGTACGAGGCTATGGATCGAGCAAAGGAGCTTATCCAAATGAACAACAAAACAACGTATGCCAAGTGGTGGGAAATCGTAGATCGGCGATGGGAGCACACATTGCATCATGATCTTCATGCTGCAGGTAAGCATAACACTTCAACTATTGTGAATTGTGATTACATATTATTTGCAACTCATGTTTTAACATTTATCTTCTACATGTAGGGCATTTCTTCAACCCCCAATACATGTATAGGACTGATGGGAGGAGGGAGAACTATGACAATTCCTCCGAAGTGTTGATTGGGGCCAAAAATGTAATCAAACGGATGCTAGACAATGAGGATAGGGCAATCATAGCATGCAAACAATGCATGATTATAGACTTCAACTCTACCACTTTGGTACTAGCACGGCACAACGAGCTGCTCAGATTTTGAGTCCAGGTTAGAAGTTACTCATCATATTTATTTGCATGTACAATGAGTTGGTTCTATTTTCTAACACATTATACATGCTTCATTTACAGCGGATTGGTGGTTGGATCATGGAAGAACTTATGGATATGAAGACTTGGCCTATGTAGCTATTCGGGTTTTAAGCCAAACAACGTCTGCCACAGGGTGTGAGAGAAACTGGAGCACATTTGGCTTGATCCACACAAAACAAAGAAACCGGTTGAAGTCTGCACGTCTTGAGAAGTTGGTATTTTGCCACTACAACATGAGATTGAAGCTTAAAAACCTCCAATTAATCAAGCAAGTTCAAGATAGAGAGAGATATAGATCCTCGGGGCAACAACAAGCTGAAGCAACTCCATCGGAGACAATAGATATAGAAGAAGTTTTTGAGGAGGAACATCCACTACATGCATGGGTAAATGCAAGCACTTCGGTTCAACCAGAGTTCGACCCGCATGATCGTGCATGGGCTGAAGGTAAATGACATTTACAATGTACATGCATCATTTATAAATTATTTATTTCTCATTTTAACATGTTTATGTCTCATTTAGGTGAGCTTGATGATGTGCCTTTGCTTCCGGAGTTCGAAACTCCCCCAGCCCCTAAACGCCAAAAGAAGACAGTGGGTGCAAGAGGAAGGAGCACGAAACATGGCATTAGCATTGCAGACTTGGACACGATCGAGGAAGATATAGATGATGAAACACCGGAGCCAAGCGATAATGTTCAATACCAAACTTCTAATGACTCGACATCGAAGACAAGTACTCCTAGTGAGGGATCCGATCATGGAGGAGATGTCCTAGTTGTCAGCAGTGTACCGCCACCGGCACCGCCACCCGACCCTATTGTATTCACCGGAGAGGAAGACTTCACCCATGCTACTCAAGATCAACATCATGGGAGTAGGGAAGGGAGGGAAGCACAAACCTCAAGTCAAAATATGCACGAAAGGGGAAGAAAGTGGCATCTCAATTGCAAGGCAAGGGCAAGGGCAAGGGCAAGGGCAAGGAGCATCCGAAGATTCGGGATACAATCCCAACTTCATTCCGCATAGACGGAATTGGTTAATGAAGAAGAAGAAGATGCAAGAGGAGTGGGAGCGTCAAGAAAAGCTACGGATGGAGTTTGAGACCATGGAGCAAGCGTCAGATACATCATCTTATGCTTCCACTGAAGGATATTACCAAGGGCAGGGAGGCTACTTGGGATATCCTCAACCCGGATGCATCATATTACACCGGAGGTGGAGCATATGCACAATCCACTGAGTCCGATTCACATTCACATGACTCATATGAGTCATATGGCTCATATCAAGTGCCTGAAATACCGGGCTACACACCAATCACTATCATATATGCGAACACGGATGCCTATAGTCAATATTTGACTCAATATGAGGCATATTACCAACATTATATGTCTTGGACAGATTATGTAAACCTTATGTCCACACAATATAATGTACGATTCCAATAAATACATTTTTTTATGTATTTCAGTTCATAAATACAATGTTCATATATTTCCTATTTTTTCATATTTTTTCTAATTTTTTTTCAATTTTTTTAAGGGGGGCGATCCACCCCCCTTTTGCTTGGCCAGACCCGTCGGGCTCGGCCCGGATCGGCCGAGCCGGGCTCGGGATCGCCGGTCGGATCGGTTTTGGCCGACCGATCCGATCCCGATCCCCGAGATTTTGAACCTTGGTCCGCATTCTCACCCTGCCCAGAAGCGTCTACCGACTTCCAAAAACAGTGGCCTACTTTTTCGTAATAAGAATTTATATCATACTTTTCTTCGGGTAATGTCTGCACAATTCCATAAGAAAAATTAAAACCTATGTGTTTATTAATGAATACGTGAATAACAATAACTGCCAAACACGGGTACAACTTGTCCATCCATCGCACATTAATTGCAACCATATTCATCCCATATCCGTTCAAAAGTGGAAACATATGCCTTCAACTTCAACCTCCCTGTCCAGCACTGTTAATAGATTTCATAAGAAGTAGGGCCTTCTACCCCTTTTGCCCACTTTACCAATAGTCTCCTCGATCATTGACTCATAATATGGTCCTTTTGCTGCATTAGCCGGTATGCTGTTGAAGAAGAACCATCTTGATGTCGCCTCTCCTATCTTCTCCTTGTATATTTTCAAATTCTTGAAGGCTGTAGAAATGGATGTTGCTTCTCTTCTCCCTCCGCCTGGTGAGAAATGGGTCCAATGGTCCCACTCTAGGATCTCCGTCTCTAGGGATATCTACGGGAACCTCAGGTATATTTGTACTCTTTCCAACACTTGAACTCCGTTGTCCGCTACCCCCATGGCCACTACCTTCACCTAGGTCATGACCAGTACGTCGGAGATAGTCCTCTTCTGCAAAAGACCTTCGACTTGCTTACGATGCCCGACGAAATTGTTCTATAGTATGAGATAGAAATAGAATGATATAATTTTAAAAAACTTGTTGATGATGTTATACATTGAAATGTATAAATTATAATGAGGGTGCTTAAACTAAAATAATGTTCCAAAACTAAGTTAACTAATTACTAACCTTCTTCATCATCATCAAGATCAATTGTTTGTCTCCCTCTTGATAAATCCACGGACCTTCGAGGAGGGGCAGACAATTCTTCCCGAATTTCTTGCCGTCTTCTACTAATGTTTGCTTTGGATGTCTCTTTCTCCTTCATATTTGGCAAAATTGTATTCGAACTTCAGCAAAACTCTCGAACATGGTGCCACCTCACCTTTAATTCCCGCTAGATGTTGTTTCAAACGAATATGCCGCCTGATAAGACCCGGTTACATACTTGCATTGGACCTTCCTTCGAGCCATGTCCACAACGATACCATGAGCCCAAGCGGGATCGGCACTGGGAGGGTTGCTTGAAGAATGGGGAGCCGGAGCAGCACCACCTTCGGCGGCCATCACTTAGAACTAGGGCTGTAAACGGATCCGGATATTATCCGGATCCGATTCGGATTCGTATCCGGTTAAGCGGATATTATCCGTTTAACATATATCCGTCGGATCGGATTTCGGATACGGATAATATCCGGATATAAACGGAGCGGACACGGAATTGGGTGATCCGCTCCGTTTAAGATCCGCTCCGAAATCAAATAAATTATGACCGTTAGATCTTAGATCTAAGATCTATATATATTATATATAAATATATGAAAAAAACCCTAACTACCCCACTCACCTATCCCACTACCACTAGTCCGTGACCCCCTCGGCGGCTGGGCCCTCGCCGCTGCGGCCTCATCCCCCTGATCGCCGGTGCCAGGCGATCTGGCTCTGGCAGGCAGTGGCGGCGGCGGCCCAGCAGGCAGTGGCGGCGGCGGCCATCTGCGGCGAGTGGCGAGCGGGGGACTGGAGGAAGACGACGGCGCCGACGCCATCTGCGCGGCCATCTTCTACCGCATCTGAAGAAGATGGCCCGGTGCCGCCGCGGCTACCTCGCCCGCTTTCTCTCTCTATCCCCTCTCCTGCGACACCCCTCCCCCACCTGGCTTCCCTCCCTCCCCCTCACGCCTCCCTCTGTACCTCTCTATTTCCCCCTTCCGGCGGCACCCTCCCTCTCTCTCTCTCTCTCTCCTCTCTCTCTCTCTCTCTTTCCCCCCCCTCCGGCAGTCCGACGAACCCCCCATCTCCCCCCCCCCTCCCACAGACAGCATCCCTCTCTCTCTCTTTCCCCCCTTCGGCAGTCCGGCGAACCCCCCCCCATCCCCCCCCCCCACAGACAGCATCCCTCTCTCTCTCTTTCCCCCCTCCGGCAGTCCGGCGAACCCCCCATCTCTCCCCCCCCCCCCCCACCCATAGACAGCATCCCTCTCTCTCTCTTCCCCCCTCCGGCAGTCCGGAACCCCCCCCTCTCCCCCCCCCCCCCCCCCCCCCCCACACAGACAGCATCCCTCTCTCTCTCTTTCCCCCCTCCGGCAGTCCGGCGAACCCCCCATCTCCCCCCCCCCCCCCCCCCCCCCCCCCCCCCCCCCACAACAGCATCCCTCTCTCTCTTTCCCCCCTCCGGCATCCGGCGAACCCCCCATCTCCCCCCCCCCCCCCCCCCCCCCCCCCCCCCACAGACAGCATTCCTCCCCGGACCCCCAGTCCTCACTAGTCTCAAATTTTCGAACCGGATAATATCCGGATCCGCTCCGAATCCGATTATTATCCGTCTAAAATATCCGCTTCGTATTCGAATTTATCGAAGCGGAACGGATTATCTGATTCGAATTCGGAGCGGACACGGAAAACCCATATCCGCTCCGTATCCGCTCCGTTTACAGCCCTACTTAGAACACAAAAAAAGAAGTTAAATAATAAAAAAATAGAAAATAAATAAATTTGTTTGCGGCTGAGAGAGAGGGAGATGAATCGCAGCGAAGAGTTCGGGCCGAGAGTGTGTGTGAGAGAGCCCGAATAGTCGAAGACGAAGCGTAAGAGTGTGAAAGATGAGATCGCCTCCCAAATAGTGCAAAATAACGCCCGAGAGAGAGAGAATGCCCAAAATATTGAAAGGAGGGGAGGAGAACTCAACACTTGAGTTTAGAGCCTATTGGGGGCCTTTGGGGGGGTTTACATAGACCCCCAAGGCCTCCAAAGGCTCCAAAGAGCCGTTTCTGGCTATTGGGGAGCGCCCCTTAACGGCTAGAAAACGGCTAATTCAAAACTAGCCGTTGACAAGCGGATCGCCCCGGTCCGGTCCGGTCCGCGGCGGATCGGGCCGGGCTCGGCGATCCCACCGAGCCCGGACGATCCGCACGCACGGGACAGCTGGGTTACCCGGGCTCGGATCGGCAGGGCCAAAACCGAGCCGACTCGGGTGATCTGATCCCGAGCCGGCCGAGTTTTGATTCCTTGCCCAAAAGTACGACCATATGTTCATCACATATGTTCGTGTGTGCGTCTTTGTGCGGAAACTCTGCTCAAAACACAACTCGTTCAAATATAAACTCTCGGGTCCATGCTCATTTGTCCTGCCAAAAAGTGCATGTCAAACTCACAAATAGAGTCCATGCCCCCCTTTTTTTTTTATAAAAAAAAGTCTATTTCGTCTGACAAAACAAATTCATCGTGTTTTTGTTTTCTATAAAAATGTAAACCTCGACTTTACTATCAAGGGTGTTTGGGCTTAATCTGATGTAAATCAACATCGAAGATTTAACCTGATATAAATTAACGTTAATTTCAGTCAATGGAAAAGGGTTCAGTATACGAAACCCTAATCGCCTGATAAAATAAAATACGCGGAACAAATGTGTTTTAAAAGAAAATAGGCGCTCTCGTCCAATAGATGGACATGAAATTTTTTCGCGTCTAGCGGATTTCAAATTCTGTCTGATAGACAAGCTGGCACGTCTTGCAAAACAAAATAGAAGTCAAATCAAATGAAATGTAACGAATATTTTTCTGTGTCCAACAGCTGGCACGTCCGGTGGGACCCTTTCTTGTCGTTTCATGGTAAGAGTCGACGTCTAAACATTTTTCTATAAAAATTCTAATCACGATGTTTTCCTTGAAGGTGAACTCAGACGAAAATGCAAGTTCAAGGCTTCAGGCTTCCGTCTACAAGGCGTCGGAAGGAGATGGCGATCACTTACAGGCCATTTGTCATCAACAACCACTTCAGGTTTGGCTACCTGGCGACTTCGATCGTGTTCGGTGATTTTCCAGCCATTTTCCGGTCCCCTTTCTTCTTAAGGGTGGTCCCGACTGTTCAAGAGGGTGCTGCTCAGGAGCAAGGTATCAAAACTCGGCCGGCACGGGATCGGATCGCCCGAGCCGGCTCGGTTTTGGCCCAGCCGAACTGAGCTGGGGTAACCATGCCGGTCCCGTGCACGCGGATCGTCCGGGCTCGGCGGGCTCGGCGAGCCCGGCCCGATCCGCCGCGGACCGGGCCGGTCCGGGGCGATCCGGGCTGCAACGGCTAGTTTTGAACTAGCCGTTTCTGGCCGTTGGGGGGCGCAACGGCTAGTTTTGAACTAGCCGTTTTCTAGCCGTTGGGGGCGCTTCCCAACTGCCAGAAACGGCTCTTTGGAGCCTTTGGAGGCCTTGGGGGTCTATATAAACCCCCCAAAGGCCCCTAATATGCTCTAAACTCAAGTGTTGAGTTCTCCTCCCCTCCTCTCAATATTTTGGGCATTCTCTCTCTCTCTCTCGGGCGCTATTTTGCACTATTTAGGAGGCAATCTCATCTTTCACGCTCTTGCGCTTCGTCTTCGACTCTTCGGGCTCTCTCACACACACTCTCGTCCCGAACTCTTCGCTGCGATTCATCTCCCTCTCTCTCAGCCGCAAACAAATTTATTTATTTTCTATTTTTTTATTATTTAACTTCTGTTCTTGTGTTGTAAGTGATGGCCGCCGAAGGTGGTGCTGCTCCGGCTCCCCATTCTTCAAGCAACCCTCCCAGTGCCGATCCCGCTTGGGCTCATGGTATCGTTGTAGACATGGCTCAAACGAAGGTCCATTGCAAGTATTGTAACCGGGTCATATCGGGCGGCGTATTTCGTTTGAAACAACATCTAGCGGGAATTAAAGGTGAGGTGGCACCATGTTCGAGAGTTTCTGCTGAAGTTTGAATACAATTTTGCCAATATATGAAGGAGAAAGAGACATCCAAAACAAACAGTAGTAGAAGACGTCAAGAAATCTTGGAAGAATTGTTTGTCCCTCCTCGAAGGTCCGTGGATTTACTAAGAGGGAGACAAATAATTGATCTTGATGATGATGAAGAAGGTTAGTAATTAGTTAATTTAGTTTTGGAACATTTATTTTAGTTTAAGCACCCTCCGACCCTCGTTATAATTTATACATTTGAATGTATAATATCATCAACAAGTTTTTTAAAATTATATCATTCTATTTCTATCTCATATTATAGAACAATTTCGTCGGGCATCGGAAGCAAGTCGAAGGTCTTTTGCGGAAGAGGACTATCTCCGACGTACCGGTCATCACGTAGGTCAAGGTAGTGGCCATGGGGGTAGCGGACAAGGGAGTTCAAGTGCTGGAATGAGTTCAAATATACCTGAGGTTCCAGTAGATATCCCTAGAGACGGAGACCCTAGAGTGGGACCATTGGACCCATTTCTCACCAGGCGGAGGGAGAAGTAACCATCCATTTCTGCAGCCTTCAAGAATTTGAAAATATGCAAGGAGAAGATGGGGAGAGCGACGTCAAGGTGGTTCTTCTTCAACAGCATACCGGCTAATGCAGCAAAAGGACCATATTATGAGTCAATGATCGAAACTATTGGTGAAGTGGGCAAAGGGGTAGAAGGCCCTACTTCATATGAAATCTACAACAAATACTTGGACATGGAGGTTGAAGATATGAAGGCATATGTTTCCACTTTTGAACGGATATGGGATGAATATGGTTGCACGTTAATGTGCGATGGATGGACAGGTATGTACAAGTGTTTGGTCAGTTAATTGTTATTCACTTATTCATTAATAACACATAGGTTTTAATTTTTCTTATGGAATTGTGCAGGCATTACACGAAGAAGTATGATAAACTTCTTAATCTACTGCAAAGCAGGGACTGTTTTTTGGAAGTCGGTAGACGCTTCTGGCAAGGTGAAGAATGCGGACTACCTATTTCAGTTGATGGATGGGATGGTGGAGGAGATTGGAGAGAAAAGAATAGTCCAAGTGGTAGCTGACAATGCAGCGGCTTTCAAGTTGGCGGGCCAAAAACTAATGGAGAAAATGGAACACTTGTATTGGGTTCCTTGCTCCGCGCACTGCATTGACCTAATGCTAGAAGACATTTGTGAAGATCCAATGGTGGAAAATGTGGTCAACAGTGCAAGATTCGTAACCACTTTCATCTACAATCACAACAACATATTGGACATCATGAGGATGCATACACATGGACGGGAGTTGCTTCGGCCAGCACCTACAAGGTTTGCATCCCAATATATTGCATTGGATAACATAAATGGGCAACGTAGCAACCTTATTAGGATGGTAGCATCTGAAGAGTGGGAGAACTATATGTCCCGACATGCTCCTACACGGGTGAGGGAGAAGGGAAAGAAGGTGACCGACATTATCCAATCAAAGCCATTTTGGAAGGGGGTCCAAAATGTTTTGAATGTAGTAGAACCGCTTGTTCGAGTCTTAAGGGCGGTAGATGGGGAGAGGAGATCCGAGATGGGTTACTTGTACGAGGCTATGGATCGAGCAAATGAGCTTATCCAAATGAACAACAAAACAACGTATACCAAGTGGTGGGAAATTATAGATCGACGATGGGAGAACACATTGCATCATGATCGTCATGCTGCAGGTAAGCATAACACTTCAACTCTTGTGAATTGTGATTACATATTATTTATAACTCATGTTTTAACATTTTTCTTCTATATGTAGGGCATTTCTTCAACCCCCAATACATGTATAGGACTGATGGGAGGAATGAGAACTATGATAATGCCTCCGAAGTGTTGATTGGGGCAAAAAATGTAATCAAATGGATGCTAGACAATGAGGATAGGACAATCATAGCATGCAAACAAATGCATGATTATAGACTTCAACTCTACCACTTTGGTACTAGCACAGCACAAAGAGCTGCTTAGATTTGAGTCCAGGTTAGAAGTTACTCATCATATTTATTTGCCTCTAGAATGAGTTGGTTCTACTACTACTATTTTCTAAAACACTATACATGCTTCATTTACAGCGGATTGGTGGTTGGATCATGGAAGAACTTATGGATATGAAGACTTAGCCTATGTAGCTATTCGGGTGTTAAGCCAAACAACGTCTGCCACAGGGTGTGAGAGAAACTGGAGCACATTTGGGTTGATCCACACAAAACAAAGAAACCGCTTGAAGTCTGCACGTCTTGAGAAGTTGGTATTTTGCCACTACAACATGAGATTGAAGCTTAAAAATCTCAAATTAATCAAACAAGTTCAAGATAGAGAAAAATATAGATCCTCGGGCCAACAACAAGCTGAAGCAACTCCATCCGAGACAATAGATATAGAAGAAGTTTTTGAGGAGGAACATCCACTACATGCATGGGTAAATGCAAGCACTTCGGTTGAACCAGAGTTCGACCCGCATGATCGTGCATGGGCTGAACGTAGATGACCTTTACAATGTACATGCAACATGGCATTATCATTTATAAATTATTTATTTCTCATGTTAACATGTTTATGTCTCATTTAGGTGAGCTTGATGATGTGCCTTTGCTTCCGGAGTTTGAAACTCCCCCAGCCCCTAAACGCCAAAAGAAGACAGTGGGTGCAAGAGGAAGGAGCAAGAAACATGGCATTAGGTTTGCAGACTTGGAGACAATCGAGGAAGATATAGATGATGAAACACTGGATCCAAGCGATAATGTTGTATACCAAACTTCTAATGACTCCACATCGAAGACAAGTACTCCTAGTGAGGGATCCGATCATGGAGGAGATGTCCTAGTTGTCAGCAGTGTACCGCCACCGGCATTGCCACCCGACCCTATTGTATTTACCGGAGAGGAAGACTTCACCCATGCTACTCAAGATCAACATCATGGGAGTAGGCGAGGGAAGCACAAACCTCAAGTCAACAATATGCACGAAAGGGGAAGAAAGTGGCATCTCAATTGCAAGGGCAAGGGCAAGGCCAAGGAGCATCCGAAGATTCGGGATATAATCCCAACTTCATTCCGCATAGACGGAATTGGTTAATAAAGAAGAAGAAGATGCAAGAGGAGTGGGAGCGTCAAGAAAAGCTACGGATGGAGTTTGTGACCATGGAGCAAGCCTCAGATACATCATCTTATGCTTCCACTGAAGGATATTACCAAGGGCAGGGAGGCTACTTGGCATATCCTCAATACCCGGATGCATCGTATTACACCGGAGGTGGAGCATATGCACAATCCACTGAGTCCGATTCGCATTCACATGAGTCATATGAGTCATATGGCTCATATCAAGTGCCTGAAATACCTGGCTACACACCAATTACTATCATATATGTGAACACGGATGCCTATTGTCAATATTTGACTCAATATGAGGCATATTACCAACATTATATGTCTTGGACAGATTATGTAAACCTTATGTCCACACAATATAATGTGCGATTCCAATAAATATAATTATATTGCTTTTCCTCAGTACCAATGATGTATTATGTCCTATTTTTTCATGTATTTCAGTTCATAAATACAATGTTCATATATTTCCTATTTTTTCATATTTTTTCTAATTTTTTTTCAATTTTTTTAAGGGGGGCGATCCAGCCCCCTTTACCTTGGCCAGACCCAGTCGGGCTCGGCCCGGCTCGGCCGAGCCGGGGTTGAGATCGGCCGGTCGGACCGGTTTGGGGCCGGCCGATCCGATCTCGATCCCCGGGTTCTTGAACCTTGCTCAGGAGTTTCCCTCAAACAAACCAACAAAGAAAGGTCGCAGGAGTGGCGAGCATATCAAAGCTCATCCTACTACTGTCAATAGGGGTATCAAAATCCCCTCAAGAAATGTTGCTGCCAAAGGGGTCAAACCCTGCCCAGCTCGAGTTCAGAGTTACTATGTTCGAGTAATCTCTTCTGAAGTTGTAGCTGATGTCCCCTCACAACGGGGATGATACAAAATCACAAAACCAGGAGGCCATTTGCCGCTACTTCGAGATCCGGCAAGTCAGTAATGGTTGGAAGCTTGCGGGTGCGGCTCAATGAAGACCAACCTATCATTCCTCTTGATAGGCATGTTCCTACAATTTTAACCTCGAACCGCTTCTCACTCTTGCAGTGGCTTCAAGGAAAACAAGAAGACTCCAAGGTGGAAGCTGGGATCATACAAAAGATACGGCAACCCAGGTCAAGCAAATTTTGGTCACCAAAAAGGAGGCCCGAAAAATCAAGAAAATTCAAGCAAATGCATATGAGGTGGTTGAACGGAGGAGCGATGCCAAATGCACTTCTCTTCAACATGTTGAATTCAAGCACCTCAACGGACAAAAAAGAAAATGGGTGTACAGAAAATCAAATTATGCCCCTCAAGACCCAGAGCCTATCCGAGTAGTCAAAGTAAATTTTTTTCAAGAATTCAATCCTCGCATCTCGATCCTCGATCGTATAACGTGAATCTCAGTCTTTGATAGGCTGGGTGCAACTCACAAAGTCGGTACCCATTCGTCAAAAAGACGGCGAGTCGCATGGGCAACGGGAGAGAAACCCAGACTCAAAATCTTCTCATGTTATGCGTCTGGGAAGGACTCTGGCGAACCAGCAGAACAAACTGCGGAGGCCAATCCAAATATTCCTACTGTGGCTACTCATTACAATACCAGACAATTTGCCAGAAGAAACCGCCAGGCACCCCTTGGTGGGCAAGCAAGGATGTTTGGTCAAGCTCCTCCTCATGCTGAGCTCCAACATGAAGGAATTCAAATTCCTTTCTTTGAGCCACCCGAGGAAGAAATTGCTCAAGATGGGAAGGTAGACTTCCTGCGTTAGTTACTGATCCCATCATCAACTTACCAACAAGGGTGGATTTTCAGGCAATGTCAGAGAATGACAAATATCAAGTCATGCAGCAGTGGCATTCAGAAATGACCAGTCTTCTGCATGAAATGAAGCGATTAGCTACCACTAGCCTTCGACAATCTGTGGAGCCAGTCTCTACTCAAAATCAACAACAAAGTCAGCATCTGGATGGGTCTGCCCCGACAAATCGTCCGACGACTTCCATAAGTGACCCTCTTTCTGGAGCTACGGGTCAGGTGTTCACTGATCCATCCAATGTCATATCCCCTCAAATAAGGGTAATACAAAATATGGCTGTACAAAGACATATGATCAAAAAGATTGTTGAAGACAAATTTGCTCAAAGAGGTGAATGGATTCACGTTTTGACTTATATAGGGTGCCATACCCCATACACTATCAACTCAAGAAGCTACCACCTTAGTGTCCTATAGTTCTAAAACTACACAAGTTTGACGGATATGGGTCACCTCAAGAGCATTTGGCATACTATATAACTATCATGGGTGATCTCGCCCTCAAGGAGTCTTATCTTCTTCGGTATTTTGCAACCTCCTTGACGGGTGTTGCATTTCAATGGTATTCAAGGTTAAAGCTTAATTCAGTTGTTGATTGGGCTGATCTACAAAAGAAGTTCATCAATCGTTTCCAGATGACCAAAAGAAAAGTCTCTCTTGCCGAGTTATACTCCCTTAAACAAAAGAAGGGGGAGTCGGCACTCGACTTCATCAAAAGGTGGAGAGAGTTTAGCATGAAATGTGACAACCCTCCTGCCCAGGAAGACGCAATCATTATTTTCCGAAAAGGGCTGGCGATGGTAATTAGTGAGAAACTCTTAGGAGCAAATATCAAGAGTTTCGATCAACTAAATTCCGTCGTGGCAGAAATCAAGATGTTTTTAGCCGATCATATGGCTCAGGCATCTCATAAAGACAAGTTCCCTAAGGAGCACAATACAACTAGGAAAGAAGTCAATGTCATTGATTTCTTATCTGGCAATGAAGGAAAAGGAGTAGCAATATCAGCTACTCTAAAGAAAAAGTTAGAATCAAAAGCGTTAATGCCAATGTTGGCGGATCGCATGAAAGCTCTTTATTCCTTCAAAAAGGAGCATACCAAGAAGCTTTTTGATCTTTGCTTGAACAACAAATTAATATCACTGCCAGAACCAAAGAAGTCAGCAGATGTTAGCAAGATCAATGAGCCCAATTATTGCCCATATCACCGTGTGTTGGGGCACACAATTGAAGACTGTTACATCTTCAAGTATGAGGCTTAAAAGATGATTCATAGTGGCCTCATATCTATGCAAGGTGGTCTAGTTGACCCTCCTTAGTCTCATGCTTGGGATCGACCAGAGTAGTCAGTCAATGTAATACATGTTGCGGAATTTGTTACAAATTCAAATGATTCCGAGGCTGGTCCCTCATGTGACCCACCTCAGGACAATTTTGGGACTCGTTCTCCGCCAAAATCCATGCGTCGAACGATATGGAAAGTTATTCGGGGAGTTAAAAAGCAACTCAAGTGACTACAACAATGCCAGTAAAAGTTGCGGCAAATTTTAGAAAATGTGGAGGAGCATCAGGATACTTCCCCTCAGGAAGCCTATGTTCCACAAACCACCCCCATCTATACACAAGCAACACAAGAGCTGTCTTTGATACTACCATACTTGGACTTAATAGGGTGCTATCTGAAGTGTCTCCAAGCTTTGTCGAGACGAAGAAGTTATATTCTTTCCCTCGACATGAAACATTAACATTCTTCCGGTGATGCTTGCGAGCCGAACTGTTGGATTTCTCTGCTCCGCCAGATGCATTATCCAACTACTGTCCATATCATCAAACATCAAGTCATGTCATCGTAGATTGTACTGATTTCAAACATGACGTGGAAGTTATGATTAGACAGGGGGTAATTGACTTGGGTGACTCTCTTGTGAACCCTCCACAACCCCATGACCGATACCCACCGAATGAGCCAATCAATTTTATGTCTCATTCGGTAAATGTTATACATGCACCTCTAGCCTCTGATTTCCCCGAGTCAGGGATGGATGAGTCAAATTCAAGTCAAGGCTTATCCAGGCGATGGTATTCGGGTTGGCATCCTACTCACCAGCGCTCTTTCCCTGAAGATAATACCAAACTAATATTCGATGCTCTCGTGAAGGACGAATGTCGGTGCACTCACCGTCACCCTATATCACTAAAAGAGAAATGAGGCATGTATATTATTGTGAATATCATGCTAGAATTATACACCTTACCAAAGATTGTCCGAGATTCAAGACTGGATTGAAATGCTCATCCGAGATGGAGAAATTGATCAGTTTGGACGTTCTCTGGTTCAAAGACACCTCAGTCAGGCGTCACAACAAATATTCAATCAATACACGGTGAACCCAATTCACTAATCAAGCAACCAAAATGAAGACGTACATTGTCACTCTTAACTTGGCATCAAGCAAAACAAAGGCAACGCTAAGATGAAGCAGCACAAGCTTGTTATTTTGCAAGATAGAAATCAAAGTAGAAAGGAAGTTGCGGCGAAGCTAATCTCGCAACAAGCAGTGTGGACGAGTGTGGACACGGGATTTTTCTTTTTATCTTTTCTATTTTGAAATATTCGATTCTTTTTATCATGTTTTGAATTTGTATTGCGGGGCGTGCCAGACTGTCTACCAGACAGAAGTAAAAGGTTTGCATGATGCAGAGAAAGGATTTTGACGTCCGTGGAACGGACGAGTGCGTCGTTTTTAATCTGAACTTCTTTGATTCCGTGCCTTTAATCATCAGGCGATTAAGGTAGCGTGTGCTGGACCACTGTCTCCATCGATCGGAATTGATGTTACATTTACGTCGAGTTAAAAGTCTTAGATGTTATATTAACATTAGTTTCAACTCGAATACCATTTCATAGCGAGGACGAGGATATATGCATTTTCTAGAAAATTCCAATACAATGTTTTCTCCTTTTATTCATCATGAGATAGAATGAGTTTTGATTTTGAAAAGGGATTTGTTCCTTTGAAGAGAGCATTTGAGATTTTGGAAAAGAGATTTTCTTTTGAATGAGTATGAGCTTCCCTTTTGAGGATTTGGTATATGACTTGAAAATGAGTGGGAATATACCCATATAGACAGGGTTATTTTGTGAGTTTATGAGGGTATCTTTTGGGCAAGATCTCTGTTTGAACAAAGTTTCTTTTTTAGAAGGTGTACTCATACGAATATATACTCGTAAACATATGTATGTGTTTTCTGTCGGGATCTTGGTAGAAACCAAGTTTCTCCCCGAAAATATACGTATATGGGCATAACTTTTGTGAGGATATGAATATTTTCCGAGACGGAAGCTCTGCTCGGGCGGAGTTTCCTTTCATATAAGCACATAGTTACGAACATATGAGTGCGTTCTCGGGCAGAATCTCTGTTTTAACAGAGTATCCTCGAGAAAACATATACATATGATTGTGATTATATGAGTATGTTCTTGGGCAGAACCTCCACTTAGGCAGGATTTCCCCCAAGGAACATATACATATAAACATAAAATCGTGATTATATGAGTGTGTTCTCGGGTAGAATCTCCGCTTGAGCATAGTTTCCTCAAGAAAGCATATACATATAAACATAGAATTATGATTATATGGATAGGTTCTTTGGGTAGAATCTTCGCTTGGGCAGAGTCTCCTAAAAGAAACATACACATATAAACACAAGAACAAACGACATCTAAATGCGCATACCCATAGAGTCTTGCTCGATATGGAGGCATTTAGAGCATGATACAAGGGTATTTAAATATCGGACGTCCATAAAGTGATATGCATTATGGACGATATTTAAATCCCGTAAGATCTCCACAGAGTCTTGCTCGATGTGGGGATATGAACCATACTATGGAATCTTTGAGAAACTCTCCATGAAGGAGGATAAAGGGGATGTCGATGCCGTATATGGGGCGATCTCTCGCTTTCTTATGCGCTATTGAACGCTCCTCACTCCGCGCCAAAGCAAGAAACGGGCCAATACCTTCACGCCAAGCCAGAAATTTGAAGGACAATTGAAGGGGATTTGGAAGAAGGGGGCTTTTGCTATTTCTGAAATTTTTTTCCAGAACAAGAGGACTGGTTTTACAAAGCTTGGGGACTGGTTTTTTCAGCAGGGTTTTAAGGGAGTATATGGGGGCTTGGAGGCTTGGTCCTGACCCGTTACAAGGAGGGGGTGCATCCCCTTTTATAGGGGGCTGCCCCCCTTATTACATGCGGAAGGGAGAGAGGAAGGGGGAAGACCCCTCATCGGTTGGAGGGGGGAACCCTCCAACCGGTTTGTGTAAAACCGGTTGGGGGGTTTCTCCCCTCCAACCTTTTTCTATAAAACCGGTTGGAGGGGGAGATCCCTCCAACCAGTTTGTATAAAACTGGTTAGAGGGGGTGTAACCGTTTTGTGTAAAAACGGTTGCCTCCAACGTTTTGTGTAAAAACGTTAGGAGGGGGAGACTTGTCTATAAATAGACCATTACATGCCCCATTTCAGGGGTACCCGAGTTGCTGAAGTCCTGCTTCTTTGCTCGGAGTTTTGCTTGACGAAGACTTGAATTTGCGCACCTGTGGAGCTTCCATTGCGAGATTGTTCTTGTACTTGTACTTTACACTTGGTCTTTATGGACCTCGTGTTGCCGGATTTCTTCCGTGCTGTGATTTGTACGAGGCATCGTTGAACTTTGATTTGTTCGGAGAGCTTGATGCCATTTGAAGACTTCCTTGTTTGACTTTGGAGGAAAATCCCCAGATTATCTTGGCATTTAAGTAACCGTGGGGTTACTTTAACCATAATTAACTTGGCCTCTTGGATAGACAACCTGACTAATTTGTTAGGTTGAACATTTCTCCTGTTAGCTATCAACCACCTTTTGAGGTTCAGCATCCCCTTTGAATGAACCACTTAATTAGTTGGTTGGACCACTATATAATGATCCATCAACATCTCTTCTGGCAGGCACCCACCACAGCTCTTATTGTTCAGTAGCATCTCGTAGATTTTTTTAGTTTTAGGAACTTCCTTTAGCAGACATCCCTCGCATCTTTTAGTTTCAAGAACTCTTTTTAGTAGATATCCATTACACCTTTCGGCTCCAGAGATTCTTTTCGATAGATATTCATCATATCTTTTTAGGGTTCAACAAATGCCCCCCACAGGTCATGTCTCGGAATTTGCGAATGACGACACGTGGCCTGTGTAGATCCTTTGTATAGAATCCCTATTTTGTTTTGTGAACCGTCTCTTTTGACGTTCCTTCGTTGATTTCTCGCTTTGCCGGACTTGCTGTCCTTTGATTTCCTCTTTTCTAATTTATGTATATCCTCATTCTTTTCCAGGCTTCAATCATGTCGCATGGAAAGAAGTTTTTGAGCCGGTACAACTATGCTCGAAGCACCCGTGAGGGAGTCAGCTTGTTGGATGACATGATGCCGGCTCAGGGGGAACCTTGCGCCACGAAGGACAACATATCCCTACTGGGCAGCGGTTACAGTATTGTTGCCAACAGCCAAGTTGAAGATGCTTCGTCTGATGGCGAAGTTGACTGTTCACACATCAGTCGTCAAGGGGGCATTTATCAATATCTGCGGACAGATGACTATCCAGACCATTTTCCGCTGGACAAGGAACTATTCCAGTTCATTCAAGGGTTTGTCCCTTCTCATATGACTGCTGATGATCCATGCTTGACCGCGGAGAGACGGTACCTGGAGACTGCTATTCTGAGGTTTCGGGATAGCCTTCTCGGGACTTGCCCATTTTCTTATCCCAGCTTTCCCTTGGGCTTCTCTATGCAGCATCGGCTACCTTCAGCTACTGATTTGAGGGCTTTTAGTCAGGACCTTAATTATTATACATGGTCCCGTATGATTTCTCCAGCCACTTGGAATTTGAAGGGGCATCATAAGACAATGAATCAAACCAAGGGCTTGTTGCTCATGCCTTGTGACTCCCGTTATGCCACTGGGGGTTATGACAATCACTGTCTTCTTGACAGGATCATTGACCATACCTCCCCCAGTTGGTATGGGAAATGGTCAATACTACCCTCCCATATTTTTCACTATGGAGCCACGGAATGGCTAATGGGAGTTTTCCATCATTATGGAGAGCTCCTCAAGCTATCCGGCATTTTTGGAGCCGTTGAGGCGGCATTATTTGACTATCCCTGTTACACAGGGATTCTTCAGACTTTAGTGGAACGCTTCAATGTCCGCTGGAATACCTTTGGGACAGCCGAAGGTGAAACCTCACTGGATTTATGGAGCTTTCATCGCATTTCTGGGCTACCTATATCTGGACTCTTTTATGAAGAAGTTGTCTTGAATGATCTGCATAGCCACCGCACCAATGGCTCTGGGCGGTACATTCTCCCTTATAGCCTTCGTTTTCTGATGAAGGTGTGGAGGGACCTTGCTCGTGTCGAGAGGACGGACAAGCAGAAGCCCTCATCCAGGAGAGTAAGTCAAAATGCCTGGATTCGCTATTTTTACAACGGGCCTTTCTGCTTCTTCGACAGCTTTGCAGTGGAAGGTCGTCCTATGGAGCAATATCGCCAACTGGAAGCGAGGAAAACCTCTCGTGGTCGATACATATTTGCCCCGAAGAACAAAGGATGGAACCCACTACATTTACCAGATCGCACATATCTTGCTGCGTATCTGGTGTATTGGCTGTCGAGTTTTGTAGTTCCACACGGTGAGGAAGAGAGAATCAGGCCAGGGTTAATTTATCCTGCCTGTCTTCTTGCAGAGGGGCATCAGCTTGCTATTGCTCCTGTCGCCTTAACAAATATATTTCATAGGTTGGGGGCCCTGAGTTCACATTCTTCTCCTCGGGAGAAGAAAATGCTGCTTCCAACCCATTATGTAAGTGCCTGGGCGGGTCTTTTGCTGCCCAGCCTATGTCAGATTGTTGATCTGCCTCGACCTATGGTTCCATTAATTTTGCTATTCAGGAATCGGCCTTCTGGAGACGCGCTGAAGCAACTTGTTGATGCTCGCTCCAGCTTATCTTTTCTTCCGAATGGAGAGCAAGGGCTTCTTCCATTTAGCAGTACATCTCGAGGTTCGAGACCATACAACATTCAGACTTCGGGAGGAATGACATATCACATACCTCATCGTGATGGCCCTGACCCATCTTTGTATCAAGATTGGCTACGTTGCATTCGTCCGGGTGTACTGGTGTGTCATGGGGGACAATCGCTCATATTAGAGTCCTATTACCCCTCACGGTTTGCCAAGAATTTCGGCTACGATCAACTAACTCCACCAAATGCAGAGTTCCCATTGTTCGCCCGTCTTAACCGAAGTCGCCGTCTTCATTTGAATGCGGCGGCTTGGTGGAATTATTTTTGCCGAGAGGAGGTTGACTCCATATGTACCCTTCCCCCTCGAGGCTATTGGATGTATGGACATCTTTTATGCTCGATGGTTTGATCAAAGCATCATTTTTCAGACGCCTCATCACAAGCTGAGGGAGGCTGAAGAATCTTGTCTTGAGAAGCACAACCTGCCGCCGATTTATATTCACAAGGGATTCCTCAATGTTCATTTTAAGAGCTTAGTAAGCTCATATATCAGTTATTATAACAAGGTGACGAAGGGCACTCCTCCGGCCGTTGAAAAACACTTTTATCGAGGTGAGATGCCGCGTCTGGAGCCCATAGAACTTTTTTCATCAAAGGCTCCGAGTAGCGACGACGACCCCTCAGGTTATTACTGGTGTTGCCATCTTTTATTAGATTGTGGCTATCGTTCCGATGTGCCCTTGTCAACGAGGTTACCTCCAGAGTGTGTTGGAAACCAAGCTTGGGCATGCTGGGAGAGGCATCTCATCACCATTATTGGCCATGCCGGACCTCTAGAATATATACCCTTACTTGAGACTGCTTCGACACTCCATGATATTTGGACTATCATGGGAAGGGTGAGCGTCATTTGTAAAGCTGATCCTATTGAGCTAGTGTCGACACCTCCTTCCCATGCAGCAGGTATTGATGAATTGATCTTTGTTTCTTCTTTCTTTTCCTTTGATTTTTCTTCTCTGCTGACATTCATCTTGGGTTTTCAGCTATCCTTGTTCTGAGAATTGACGGAGACAGGGGCCATGTGGCCCGTTCGGATGCCCCTTCTTCCTCCCGAGACATGAGGGCCAACAGAGGCAAGGCCGTGGATTATTCTTCATCCAATGGTGAGCCCCTCCTTTTTTCTTTTCTTTTTCCGTCATTTTCATTGAGAAGTTTTACTCATCATATATTCCTTTTTCTCTTCTTCTGACTTATTTGCTTCAGATGACGAGGCGAATGATGGAAGGGCCGATCTGATTGTTTCAGACGACCATGCTTTCTTGCCTGGAGGTCCTTCTCTTCTTCATAGAGGAGAGTGTGGGAGTTCTTCATAGGCAGCTGCTGATTTTGCAGCAGAAGCCAATAATAATGGGCCATCATCCAACTGTTCACTTTCCGAAGCAGTGGCGATGGAATTCGGCGACAGAGCCTCTGCATATGCTGAGTTGGGAGTCTCAACGGAGCATATCCTTTTACTCCTGTCGAGGTTTATATCTCGAAGCCTGTCGAGGAATACCCTGCCATGGAATAAACTTGTGCATGTGATTTTCTTTACTGAGCTCATATACAATCTTTGGAAACTATTTTTTTCTTTCATGTTTCTCGTGTTGACTTTCCTTTCTTGTATTCAGGTGACCAGGTCTTCTGTGATTAACTCTTTTCCTGGGGGATAATGGATCCACATTCCACTTTTGCCACCAGTTCACCTTTCCTTTCTTGGAAGCAAGGTTTGGCGCATCGCCGATTCGGACCGGATCGGGATTATCCTGATCCGATCCGATTCGGGCGGATCGAACCGATTCGGTTCGATTCGCTTGGATTCGGCCAGAACTTGGTCCTGTTCAGGCAGGGTTCATTGGACTCAAGATCTTGTTCAGGCAGGGTTATCAGGATCTCCTTATTTAAAGTAAATGTTATAATTTGTTGTTTCATTTACTTAAGATATTACATGTAAATAAGGAAGTACCCCCCATTTGAATCCAATAAAAATATCAAAAAAATCATATCTCTTATTAATAAAAAGTCAACTCTCCCATCGAAGAACAAAATCACGATTTTGGTGATTTTAGCGAAATGCTAACTTTTTAATCTCTCATAATTTGGTCTATCTAAAAATTGATAATTCAAATAAACCATATGGAACACTAAAAATCTAAAGTCCGGTAAAAAAAGTCAAACGTGCATGTGACTTCTCCAAGGGAGCCGCTCTCCTACTGACAGCACTTTGTCTGCTCGAGGCATCTCAGGATTTGGTCAAACTTAAGTTATCATCACCTAAACTCATGAGAATTTTCACTTTCTAATTGAAAAGAAACTCGAAAGTGACAATTCTTATGAGTTTGAATGATGATAACTTAAGTTTGACCAAATCTTGAGATGTCTCGAGCAGACTAAGTGCTGTCAGTAGGAGAGCGGCTCCCTTGGAGAAGTCACATGCACGTTTGACTTTTTTTACCGGACTTTAGATTTTTAGTGTTCCATATGGTTTATTTGAATTATCAAATTTTTAGATAGACTAAATTATGAGAGATTAAAAAGTTAGCATTTCGCTAAAATCACCAAAATCGCGATTTTGTTCTTCGATGGGAGAGTTGACTTTTTATTGGTAAGAGATATGGTTTTTTTGATATTTTTATTGGATTCAAATGGGGGGTACTTCCTTATTTACATGTAATACTTAAATGATATTCAGGTAAATAAGGGGATCCTGACAACCCTGCCTGAACAGGATCCTGAGTCCAAAGAACCCTGCCTGAACAGAACTAGGCGAATCGGACCGAATCGCGAATCGGATATGATATTCAGGTAAATAAGGGGATCCTGACAACCCTGCTTGAACAGGATCCTGAGTCCAAAGAACCCTGCCTGAACAGAACTAGGCGAATCAGACCGAATCAAGCGAATCGCGAATCGGATTTCCCCTGATCCGCACCGATTCGCCTGAATCGGCCCGATCCGATCCGGCACGCCAAACCATGCTTGGAAGAGCCCGAGGAGTCCATTTTTTGATTCACAGGCGTATTCTGCATTTCAAATTGGAGATACTGCGGATGGTAATGGAACTTTTGAGCAGGCAAACTATAATCCCAAGCCACCCAATCTGCCCATTGACGGAGGAAGCTTAGACCCGTCTCCGGCTGACTTTCCCTCTGCTCCCCAAGAACTTTATGCTGAGGAGTCAAATTTTGTTCGACCTTCAATTCTTGAGGCAGAAGTAGAGGAAAGAAATTTCTCTCCCGGTGAGCTATAACAAACTACTGAAGTGCGTAAAGGCCGGAAGACGCGGAAGTTGAAAATTGCTGTAGAGAAGGAAAATATCGCTCGACTGCAGCGTGAACTTGAGAAGGCACGATCTTCTTTGGACCAGGAGGTCAAGGGAGATGTCGAGGACTCCGAAGAGGAGGCTGCCTTTGTTAGGGATGATAATGAGTATCGCCGCTCCACGTCTTCCAAGACCAAAGAAGTTGAACGGCTGAAGAGGAAGAAACCTTCTGGCTTCGTTTTGGATTGTAGTGATTATGCATTGGCCTTTCCATTCTGGCCTTTTATCCGACTTATATATAGTGACTATCATACTCTGTCTATCTGTAACAGAGTAAGTTGTATCCTTGTAAATATAAAATGAAGGATAGAGAAGTCCCCCCTTCCATCCTCTTTTTTTTTTTTTTTGATTTCTTCTTCTTTTTTTTTTGATTGATTTTTTTTTTCGCATTACCAATCTCAGGGCCCTTTCGGGTTTTCACTGAAACTAGCCCCCTTTAGCTTTTTCCAACACGTCCTTTCGGATTTTCACGTTGAGGGGTTATCCATTTTTGCCTGAAGCGCCCTTTCAGGTTTTCACCTCAGCCGGATTTTTGATCTTTTTACCCTTAAGAACACAATGAATTGTATTCTTAAGTCCATCGGGGTATCTCTATTTTAAACCCCTCTTCTTTTCCTTCTTTTCTTTTGAGACTCAGTATTTTAGACATTCGGTTGATTCCTGAGTGGATTTTCTGGAATTCGGGTTTGGTTTTTGGATTTGGATGTGGATATACTAGCTTACCTTTGTGGTATTCTAGTTGGAATATGGGATTTGGATTTGGATATAGGATCTGGGTTTGATTTGGTTCTGGATTTGGTTTTGGTTTTGGTTTTGATGATTTTTTTTTATTCAATTTAGCCTACCTTGGTGGTTTGTGGCTATGGATTTGGGAATTGGATTTGGATATGGCCTGCCTTGATGGCTTATTGGTTGTGAGTTTGAGTTTGGATATGATATAGCCTACCTTTGTGGTTTGCTGGCTATGGATTTGGGATTTGGATTTGGATATGGCCTGCCTTGATGGCTTATTGGTTGAGTTTGAGTTTGGATATAATATAGCCTACCTTTGTGGTTTGCTGGCTATGGATTTGGGATTTGGATTTGGATATGGCCCGCCTTGATGGCTTATTGGCTATGAGTTTGAGTTTAGATATGACATAACCTACCTTTGTGGTTTGCTGGTAGGACTTTAGATTTGACTTGGCTTTGATATGCCTTGATGGCTTATTGGATATAGCCTACCTTTGTCGTTTGCTGGCTATGGATTTGGATATGATTTGGGATTTGAGCATAGCCTGCCTTGATGGCTTACCGGCTATGGTTGGGATTTGAATTTGGTGTAGCCTACCATTGTAGTTTTATGGCTACGGATTTGAATTGGGTTTGAATATGACCGCCTTGATGGCTTACTGGCTATGAGTGGAGTTTGGATTTGATATAACCTACCTTTGTGGTTTGCTGGCTATGGTTTGGAATTTGGATTTGAAAATAGCCTACCTTTGTGGTTTGCTGGCTATGATTTTGAACTATATTTGAGTATGGCCTGCCTAGATGGCTTTCTGGCTATGGTTTTGAAGTTTAGAAATAGGCTTGATATGGCCTGCCTTGGTGGCTTACTGGCTATGGTTTTAAGTTGGCTTTAATATGCCCTGCCTTAGTGGCTCACTGGCTATGACTGGAGTTTGAATTCGGTATAGCCTACCTTTGTGGTTTACCGGCTATGAATTTAAGATTGTATTTAGATATGGCCTGCCTTGATGGCTTATTGGTTATGACTGGAGTTTGGGTTTGATATAGCCTACCTTCGTGGTTTACTGGCTATGGATTTGGAATTATATTTGGGTATAGCCTGCCTTGATGGCTTGTTGGCTATGATTGGAGTTTGGATTTGATATAGCCTACCTTCATGGTTTGCTGGCTATGGATTTGGAATTATATTTGGGTATAGCCTGCCTTGATGGCTTGTTGGCTTATGGATTTGGAATTATATTTGGGTATGGCCTGCCTTGATGGCTTTCTGGCTATAGTTGAAATTTGGATTTGGTATAGCCTACCTTTGTGGTTTGCTGGCTATGGTTTTGGAATTGGGTTTGAATATGGCCCATCATTGCGGTTTGGAATCTCATTTGGCGGGATATGCAAAATAACCCCCTCGACTTTCACTTATTCTTTTGCTATTTGAATTTGTACATAGAGTGCCCTTGGCTTCATGCTTTGGCAGGGATGGAGGAATTTATGGATTTGGACTATATGATGGATAGGTGGAAATTTGATTTCTTTGCCCCCATCTATGGCAACCTTTATTTCAACATGAGTTCTTGGAAAGGATACCTTTCATTCTTCTTCGGCTTCGTGCCTATCTGGATGATCGGGCTTTTGTCTTGATGATTGGCCAGGGAATTCATGTTCTGGCGCATGATATAGTTTAAGGTGTTTTCCATTGAGTGGAGGAAAGGGCACAGTACCTTTGTGGTCAACTAAGCCGATATGCACCTCCTTCATATGCCAAGGTGACTATATATGGGCCAAGCCAAGTGGGCTGCAATTTGCCACATGACTTTCCTGCCATTGCTTCTCTGCATTTGACCATGACGAGGTCTCCTTGCTTGAATGCTCTTGGTCTTGCCAATTTGTCGAATGCACGAGCCATTCTAGCTTGATATGCTTGGAGGGATTTATATGCTTCGAGTCGCCTTCCTTCCAGATTGGAGAGCTCCTCGAGTCTTCTTTCTGTTTGACTTTGATCTTTACTTTGAAGTTCATTTTGGATTGCCACCCGATAGGATGCCATTTCTATAGGTATCATTACCTCAGCTCCATATACCAAGGAGAAAGGCGAACATTCGGTAGGGGTTTTGTATATTGTTCGGTAAGCCCAAAGGGCTTCATGAACTTTTTCTCCCCATTCCCGCTTTCTATTGCCGACTATTTTGGAAAGCAACTTGCAGAGGGTTTTGTTGAAGGCTTCTGCCAACCCATTAGTTTGTGGATTGTATACTAAAGATGTTCTCCAATCAATATGAAATTTGGCTGCCAAGGTATATATGGTTTTGTTTTTGAATTGTGACCCGTTATCGGATATGATCCTATGCGGGGTACCGAATCTGTAGATTATGTTTTGCTTGACAAATTTGGCGACTGATTCTCCTGTTACCTCCCTTAATGGGATAGCTTCAGCCCATCGAGAGAAATAATCCGTAGTAGCCAATATGAATTTGTGGCCTTGAGATGAGGGTGGGAATGGTCCCACAATATCCATTCCCCATTCTGCAAAGGGCCATGTTGGCGCTGTAGGATGTAGCATGTTTGGTGATTTCTTTGGCACAGGGCCGAATGCTTGGCATTGATGACATGTACGGGCATATTGGATGCACTCCGCGTACATGGTAGGTCAGTAGAAGCCTTTTAGTTTGATATTGATTTTCATCTTTTCCCCTGCCTGGTGTGCACCACACAAGCCAGAGTGAACTTCTTTCATTATTGTTTTGGCTTCTTTGGGAGATAAGCATCTGAGGAGGACTGGTCCTTTTCTTTCGTGGACCAATCTGTATAATTGATCTCCTATCGATTGATATGACACAGCTCTACGTAAGAGCTGAACTTTCTGAGCTCGATTAGGAGGTAGCCAACCTTTCTTGATTTTGATAATCGGCTCGCGTCAATCTTCATTTGCTGTATTTTCTTCTATATTGTATACTTCCTCAATTGCAATATTGGACTCATCGTCGAGAACACTCGGCATGAATCTTCTATGACGGACAATTATGTCCAATTCTCCTTCGGGAGGCAGTTTTATGGCAGATGCCAATTTGGCTAGAGCATCTGCTTGAAAATTCACTCCTTGGTACATGAGATATGTCGAAGAAGTTGAACTGTTCTTTGAGCTTCATGACTGTAGTATAATATGAAAGCAGTTATTGCTTTCGAACTTCATACTGGCCCAACACCTGTCGGATGACTAGCTGCGAGTCACCATAAACTTGTATGCTTTTGACCCCCATTTCGAGAGCCAGCCGAAGCCCGATAATTAAAGCTTCATATTCAGCTTCATTATTTGTGAGCGGCTTCATGAGAGTATAAGAGTTATATAATATCCCTCCTTGAGGAGTGACCAGGACAATACCTGCTCCAGTAGAGAGATTGGTGGAACCATCTGTATAATGGAGAGTTCGAGAAGCTCCATCGAAATATAATTCCGAAGCGGGTAATCCGATTGTGGTGACCTCTTCGTGACTTGAATTTTCTTGAACTTGATTTTCTTTCTCATTTGTAGGAGAGAGAGTTTCTTCTTCTGGAAGATCTATAGACAAGGGGGAATCTTCTGGCGCTAGATGCGCAGCCAAGAATTCAACCAAACCTTGCCCCTTGATTGTCCTTTGTGGGACATAAGTGATATCAAATTCCATGAGAAGCAAAGCCCATTTCTCGAGTCTTCCTGACAATACGGGTTGCCTCAACAGATATTTGAGTGGATCATACTTGGAGATGAGTTTAACTTCATGAGCCAGCAGATAATGCCTTAATTTCTTGGCGGCAAATACCAGTGCTAGGCAAACTTTCTCCAATAGAGCATATTGGAGTTCTGGACCAATTAGCTTTCTGCTGAGATAATATAGAGGTTGCTCCTCGCCTTCTTCATTTATTTGCGCTAATAGAGCTCCTAATGAAGCATCCATGGCTGCAATATAGAGTATAAAAGGCTTTCCAGCGATTGGGGCTCCCAACACTGGTGGAGTGAGAAGATATTGTTTTATCTGCTCGAAGGCAACTTGGCATTCTTGATCCCATATGAAAGGGGCATCTTTCTTCATCAGTTTGCCGAAGGGCATGGAGCTCCCTGAAAGATTAGAGATAAATCGCCTAATATAGGCTAATTTTCCCTGAAATAACCTTAACTCGGTCAAATTTTGAGGAGATGGCAGTTGCTGGATCGCCTTGATTCTATCGGGATCTATTTCTATTCCTCGATATTTGACGACGAAGCCCAAGAACTTGCCGCTTGAGACCCCGAATGCACATTTCATGGGGTTCATCTTCAGTTTGTATTGACGAAGTCTTTGAAAAACTCGGCGAAGATCAGATAGATGGTCTTCCCGTTTTTTGGTTTTGATGACTAGGTCATCCATATAGCATTTGACTATATCATGGATCATTTCATTGAATATCTTAGTCATGGTTCTTTGATATGTGGCTCCTGCATTTTTCAAGCCAAAATGCATCCTTTTGTAGTTGAAGATATCTTTGGGTGACCTGAAGGCAGTATGATCTTTATCTTTGATTGCCATCCGGATTTGATTGTAGCCTGAAGACCCGTCCATAAAGGACAAAACCTCATGACCGATGGTCATATCCACCATAGTTTCTGTGATTGGAACTGGGAAATCATCTTTGGGACATGCTTTGTTTAAGTCCCTGTAGTCAATGCATATCCGGACTTGACCGTTCTTTTTCTTTACTGGAATAATATTGGCGAGCCAAATTGGATATATGTATGACTCGATGAAGTCTACTTCAGAAAGTTTGTCTACTTCAGCATTTACTTTCAACTCCAGCTCATACCGCATGCGCCTTTGAGCTTGTTTGACGGGTTTAGCTGTATGAAGTATGGATAATTCATGCTCGGCGACTGATGGTTCCAGTCCGGGCATTTAGCAAAACAATCTTGAAATTCCAGGAGGAAGATTTTGTAAGATTCCCTTTCTTGTTCATCAAGAAGGGCATTGATGAAGATTGGCCGGGGATTTTCTTGATCCCCAAGATTGAGCTCAATTAATTCATCAATAGTGACTTGTCCGCCATCTTCAATTTCTTGAGGAGCTGGTTGTAAACCCATGAAGTCTTCTTCGTCATTAGAATTGGCGATATAGACTTCATATAGATTTGTATCTTCAGAATTTGTTGGTGAAGATTGCTCGTCAGATTCTTCTGGCGATTCTTCATTTGATGATCCCTTGGTGGGACAGACAATATTTCCTTGGGAGTTGGAACTGGAAGATCCTTGGCTGCTTTCTGCATTGCAAGTATCTGGCAGTAGCCCGACAGCATTGGCAGTGAAGAAGACCTTGGCATCATAACCTAGCCCTCTTGTATCCTTTCTGGGAAATGGAGGTTGCCCTCGCACTTGGGAAGGTTTCCATAGTTGTTTGAAGAAATCCCGTCGAGAGGCATTTTGCACCGGGGGAATGTTTTGTTTCTTGCACATTTCCTTAATGCTTTCTGGCATATCCGCCATTTCTTCTATCGGCTCAAGATGATTTTGGGTTTTATTTTCCCAATCAAAATCATCATCTGGGGATGCTTGAGGCATTGACTCCCCTTTATAGAAGTGGATTGGCTTTGATGCCCTTCTGACTTTTTTCTTCTCTTCTTTCCCCTTTATAGAAGTGGATTGGCTTTGATGCCCTTCTGACTTTTTTCTTCCCTTCTTTCCTTTGATAAGTGACGACGAGTGTTTTCAATTGCCGGACACTTTGATCTTGCTTCGAAGAGTAGATTTGCATGCAATTGGGGGGCAAAGGAATTCTTCTATCAAAGATTTGACTTACATGGTCAGCTTCATAGTTGATGTTTTTCCTTTCTGGGGGAATTACTCTACTTCGGAAATTCTTTGCACGGAGCTCGGCAAGATTTCTGTTTATTACAAAGAACTCGCTAGTCTCACTATCTTCATCTGAGGGTTTGATTTGTTTACCCTTCCCTTTAGACCGGGCAGGGGTTTGAGGAACTGGTCCCCCGAGATATAAGAGGGCATCAGTCAAGTTGCATTCATCTTCCCGAAATGGGGCTTGATCAGCAAAGACTGTATGTTGCTTTCCCTCTCTTGCATATTTGATGCATTGATGTAGCGTCGATGGGATGACCCAATTTCATGTAGCCAAGGCCTTCCAAGCAATATTCTGTATGTTGTATCAGCATCAATAATATAGAAAAATACCTTGGTGGCGAAGTCTCCCAGAATTAATTCGACGGTGACTCTCCCGAGGGCTTCTTCAGAATTTTGGTTGAAACCAGTGATCCGTACATCTTTTACCTATTGCATATAAGGTATGAGATGTAGAGATTCAAAGGTTTTGTAGGGCATTAGATTGATAGATGCTCCTGGATCAACCAGAATCCGATTTAATTTGTTGTCGTTGACCTGCCCCTTCATATATAAAGGACGATTGTGGCATGGAGAGGGTAGCAGCATATCTTCGTCTGTAAAGGTGACGTTTGCTGCCAATGCTTCATATGCATGAGCTTGGAAATTAGCCATATGGGCTTCATATATTTCTGGTTCTTGGAGTATCTTGACGAGAGTTTCTCTCAAGTTTTTACTCCAAGCAATTGCCTCCCAGACAGTGATGTTGACGGAGTAACTTGAGTTGCTGAAGAATTCTGTCATCAGCCTCGGTGCGTGTCTGATCCAATGAGGGGGATCCCCCAATCAAGGATTCAGATGACTCTTTTGGCTTGACAGATTTCTTTCGAGAGAGAGGAATTAATAGCCTTTCATTTGGAAAGGGAGGAGCGTTGTTCGGCTCATTTGACGAGGCATAAGGACTTTGGCTCTTCTATTTTATATAAGAAGGTATATTAGGCAGCTCTTCTTCTCTATCTGAAGGGTCGAAGATATAAGAATCTGCCCGAATTTCAGCTTCAGGTAGGAGCTTTGATTCTTCGCCACGGAAGAGTATGACTTTGCTTGATTTTGTGATATCAGGCTTCTTGGGAGTGGTAGATGCAGCTTTTTGCTCTTTACCACGTCCTTTCTTGCGATGGCGATTATTTGCCGGCCGACGTTGATATGTCAGCATTAGTGGCTTATCTTCAGCTTGTATGGTAATATCACTTGGAGAGGTTTGCAACTCTTTTGGTGGAGGTATGGACACCATATTGCAGACATGGGAATTGAGCATGGAGTCCAACTCTTCGATGGTGATTTCTCGATTTCCATAGAAGGACTTTAATCGAGCTGAGAGATGATGTTCCCCCTTTTCTAGGGCCTCTACCTGTAATCGATAGAGCCAGTCCTGGAGCCGGATTTTCCGCTCTAACTCTTCCCATGGGATATACTGGTCAAGGGTAGTTTTTTCAGAAGGCCTAGGAGGTATGTATTCTTCCAGGTCATCAATTAGCTTTTGGAGTGTCTGAAGAGGTGTTAGCATTTGAGGCACCTCTGCAACAGTAGCATGCTCCATTTGTTTTTTCATTCTTCTTTTTTCATTTCTTTTTCTATTTTTCTCTCTATTTCTTATCTGTAGAGCTTCAAGTGAATTTATGACTCCCTGCTCTGGAGATGGCTTGGGGACACTCCTTTTGCTAGAGCTGCCTCTTGTTGTAGATTTCTTAGTTCTTTTGGAACGGGCTGATTTTCGAGGGCCCACAATGACCCAGCCATTTTCTGAGGCTTGTGATTGGAATGTTGAATTGATTGCTTCCTCAATAACTGAAGATGGGAGTTGGTGGTAATCATCTACGAACTCCTCAGCTTGCTGCGAGATTAGTTCCGCCGCAGCTTCTTCTAGTATTCCATTTCTATATCGAAAAAGGCCAATTTTGAATTGCTCTATTTCAACTTTGCTTCTGTATTGTCCATAGCCCAATTGATGATGATAATATTCACATATTTCTGGATATAGAGCTTGGAATTCTGGACTTGGATTATAGGTTTGTTGTGACGCCTCATTTGCCGACGCCAGGGAGTTCCCTTACTGATCAATCTTTCCTTCCCGGATATGAGTTTCGATCAGATCATGGAGCTCCGGGCAATCTTTGGTGGGATGTATTGCTTTGGCATGATATTCACAGTAATCATGCATCTCCTTTTCACTTTGAAAGATATAAGGTGCTGGTTCAAATATGGTAACTAGACTCTGCCTTCTGAGATTATCAAATATAAGCTTGGTGTTCTTTATAGCAAATGAGCGCTGTTGTAGAGGACGTGCATCTGTATACCATTGACTGGATAAATATGGATTTGAAAGGTCCTCCTGTGTTGACTGGGGAGGACCAGAAGATGATGATGCATTGATGACATTCACCGAGTGAGACCCAAAGTTGATTGGTCCACTCGGTGGTTGCTGTCATGGTTCAAAAACTCGGCCGGATCGGGATCGGATCGCCGAGTCGGCTCGGTTTTGGGCCTCCCGATCCGAGCCGGGGTAACCTAGCCGGTCCTTGCACGCGGATCGGACCGGCTCGGCTGGGCTCGGCCGGCTCGCCGAGCCCGGCCCGATCCGCCTCGGATCGGCCCGAGCCGGGCCGATCCTGTTCAACCTTGTCATGGGCTGAGTCCAGGCCAATCCCAGGCTGAGTTCAGGCTGAGTCCACTGCGATTTCAGGCCTTATTACATGTAAATAAGGAAGTACCCCCCATTTGAATCCAATAAAAATATCAAAAAAATCATATCTCTTACCAATAAAAAGTCAACTCTCCCACCGAAGAAGAAAATTGCGATTTCGTTGATTTTAGCGAAATGCTAACTTTCTAATCTCTCATAATTTAGCTTATCTAAAATTTGATAATTCAAATAAACCATATGGAACACTAAAAATCTAAAGTCTGGTAAAAAAAAAATCAAACGTGCATATGACTTCTCCAAGGGAGCCACTCTCCTACTGACAGCACTTAGTCTGCTTGAGACCTCTCAGGATTTGGTCAAACCTAGGCTATCATTATCTAAACTCATGAGATTTTTCACTTTTTAATTGAAAAGAAATTAGAAAGTGACAATTCTCATGACTTTGAGTGATGATAGTTTAAGTTTGACCAAATCCTGAGAGGTCTCAAGCAGACTAAGTGTTGTCAGTAGGAGAGTGGCTTCCTTGGAGAAGTCATATGCACGTTTGACTTTTTTTATCGGACTTTGGATTTTTAGTGTTCCATATGGTTTATTTGAATTATCAAATTTTTAGATATGCAAAATTATGAGAGATTAAAAAGTTAGCATTTTGCTAAAATCAACGAAATCACGATTTTCTTCTTCGGTGGGAGAGTTGACTTTTTATTCGTAAGAGATATGATTTTTTTGATATTTTTATTGGATTCAAATGGGGGGTACTTCCTTATTTACATGTAATATCTTAAGTAAATGAAACTACAAATAATAACATTTACTTAAGTAATATTCAGGTAAATAAGACTTGAAATCGCAGTGGACTCGGCCTGAACTCAGCCTGTATAAGATATACACCTGTATAATGGACCGATCCACCCACCCCTGGCTCAGCCGGGCCGAGCCGAGCCGGGGTCGGGATCGCCGGGTCGGATCGGTTTTGGGCTGACCGATCCGATCCCGATCCCCGGGTTTTTGAACCTTGGTTGTTGTATATGAGGTTGCGGAGGGTTGACCCGATAATCACCCAGGTTAATTAACCCTTGTCCAATTAGCCTTTGGACATCATCTTTGAATCTTATGCAATCTTCAATACTATGACCCATCATTTGATGATATGGGCAATAGTTGGCTAATATCTCTACCGGAGCTGAATAGTCCATCAATCCGGATTGGAGGCATAACCGGAAGAGTGAGAAAGTTTGATGTCGAGGGAAAGAATATAATCTTGCTTGCTCGACAGGAGTTGAAGGGCCTTTAGATAGCCACCCAATTGAGTCTGCATATGGCGACATAGGAGGCTGCTCCGGGTATATTTGTGGAGCGATTTGTAAAGTGCAGGGTACCTGAGCAGGAGTATCCTGCCGTCTTTCCACGCCTTGCACAATTTGGCGCAATTCTTGCTGGCCTTGTTGGAGTCGTTGGATTTGCCTTTGGACTCTTCTCATTATTCTATGTGGATCATGTCTTGATCTTGGTGGAGAATGAGCTCCTGAATTATTTTGAGGAGGATCACATGGGGGATTGACCTCAGTATGATTTGAATTTGTTGCAAGTTCTGTCATATGTATGACGTTGACAGATTGCCCTGGTCGATCCCAAGTATGAGGCTGAGGAGGATCAACCAGACCAATTTGCATAGATATGAGGCCTTCTTGGATCATTTTTGCTGGACCTCATTTTTGAAGACATAACAATCTTCAATTGGATGCCCCACCATACGGTGATACGGGTAATAATTGGGCTGATTGATTTTGCTGACATCTGCCGGCTTCTTTGGTTCTGGCAGTGATATCAATTGGTTGTCGAGGTAGAGATCAAAGAGCCTCTTGGTTTGCTCCTTCTTGAAAGAATAAGGAGCCTTCATGCGCTCCACCAATGATGGCGCTGAAGCTTTAGTTTCTGATTTCTTCTTTGGGACAGGAGAGATTATTGCCCCCTTTACTTCATTGCCAGGTGAGAAGTCGATAACATTGACCTCCTTTGCTGGCTGCTTGCGCTCTTTGGGGAGCTTGCCTTTATAAGATGTATGAGCCTTTTGTTCGGCTAGGAACATCTCAATTTCTGCTACTGTAGAATTCAATTGATCGAAACTCTTGATATTTGCTCCCAAGAGTTTCTCGTTGATTGTTGATACGAGGCCTCTTCGGCAGATAGAGATTGCATCTTCTTGAGCGGGAGGGTTGTTGTATTTCATGCTAAACTCTCTCCATCTTTTGATGAAGTCGATTGTCGATTCCCCTTTCTTTTGTTTGAGGGAACATAGCTCGGCAAGAGAGACCTTCCTTTCAGCCGTTTGGAAACGGTCAAGGAATTTCTTTTGCATATCTGCCCAATCAGTAACTGAGTTGGGCTTGAGCTTTGAATACCATTGAAATGCGACTTCAGTTAGGGAAGTTGCAAAATATCTGAGAAGATGTGATTCGTCGGTGGCGAGCTCGCCCAAGGCAATAATATAATGTGCCACATGCTCCAGTGGTGACCCATGTCCATTGAACTTTGGTAGTTTTGGGACTTTAGGGCATGTCTCTGGAAGCTTCTTGAATTGATGATGTACTGGATATGGAACAGAGTATAGATCTGCCACCTGAATAATAGATCTGCCACCTGAATACCTTCGCTCTGCTGAGCGAACACATCTTGAATAATTTTCTGTATCTCATGCCTTTGTATGGCGGCACCTTGAGTTGCTTCTGTTTGAAGAGGCATAATATTAGGCGGATCAATGATATTCTGACCCGCAGCTTGGGGAAGAAGACCAGTTGTAGAAGTCACCGGATGATTTGTCGGGGCAGACCCATCTGGATATTGTTGATTTTGAGTGGAGACTGGCTCCATAGAATGCCGGAGGCTTGAAGTTGCCAATTGCCTCATTTCATTTAGGAGCGCAACCATTTGAGATTGGCACTGCTGCATCACTTGATATTTGTCATCATCTGACATTGCCTAGAAATTTTCCCTTGTAGGCAGGTCGATGACGGGGCTGATGTTTGAAGTAGGAAGCCCACCTTCTTCGATTTGAATATTTGTTTCTTCGAAGAAGGGGATTTGAATCCCCTCATTTTGAAAATCAACACGAGAGGGAGCTTGACCAGATGTTCCAGCTTGTCCGCTAGGCTGGCGGTTTCTTCTGGCAAACTGCCTAATAGCTTCAGTGGGATTGTTTAAGGTGGCTTCCGCAATTTGTTCCGCCGGTTCGCCAGAGTCATTCCGAGAGGCGTAGCATGAGAAGATTATAAGCTTGGGTTTTTCCTGAGCTGCCCATGTAATACGTCGTCTTTTGGACGGACGATTATTGGCGTTAGGAATTGCCCCTAGCCTATCAAATATTGAGACCCGCGGTATACAGTGAGAGACCGATGCGCGGTATTTGAGTTGTTGAGTTGGATTTTCTTTGACTACCCAGATATTCTCCGGGCCTTGAGGAGTATAGCTTGATTTCTTGTATACCCCTTTCCTTTTTTGTCCATAATGGTACTTGGGTACAATATGTTGAAGGGAAGCATATTTGACGTTGCTCCTCTTGCTGAACACCTTTGGTGCATCTGTTTGAGTCTTCTTGAGTTTCTGGGCTTCCTTTTTGGGGACCTAGATTTGTTTGAATTTGGCAGAGTGCCGGGTCTTTTGCTTGACATCGGCTTCCACCTTGGAATCTTCTTGTTTTCCTCGAAACCACCGCAGGGCTGAGAAGCGGTTCGAGGTGGGGATTGTTGGAATATACTTATCACGTGGGATGATAGGTTGGCTTCCGTCGAGCTGCATCCGCAGACCTCTGACCATGATGGATTTGCCGGATCTTGAGATGGCAGCAGACGGCCTTTTGCCTTTGTGATTTTTATTTTGTCCCCGTTGTGTAGAGACAGGAGCTATGATTTTGGAAGAAATCATGTGGATGGAGTGAGTCCGGATTTGAGTTGAGTGGGGTTTGCCCCCTTTAACGACATTATCCTTAGAGGGCATATGAGTACCCTTGTTGATAATAGCAGGACGAGCTTTGACGTGCCCAAGGCTCCTGTGGGTCTTCTTTGTTGATTTGTTGGAGAGAGGCTTTTGAGCAGCATCCTCCTTATAGGCCAAAATCGACGACTGTTGAAAAATCTCTGAATACAATCGGAGTCGCCAGGTAACCGAATTTGGCAAGGTTGTTGACGACGAGCGGTCCATAGGTGACAGCCATCTCCAACAGTTTGAAATTTACTTTTGGTTTGTCCAAGTACCTTCCGAGTACCTTCCAAGTACCTTCACAGTACCTTCCGAGTACCTTCAGAGTACCTTCAAGGAGAAAACATCGGTATTAGGATTTTCATGAAAAAGGATGCATATATCTCGCCTTTTTGCTATGAATGGTGAGAGGGGGTCCCACCGGGCGTGCCAGACTGTGGACACGAGATTTTTTTTTTTTATCTTTTCTATTTTGAAATATTCGATTCTTTTTATCATGTTTTGACTTTGTATTGCCGGGCGTGCCAGACTGTCTACCAGACAGAAGTAAAAGGTCCGCATGATGCAGAGAAAGGATTTTGACGTCCGTGGAACGAACGAGTGCGCCGTTTTTAATATGAACTTCTTTGATTCCGTGCCTTTAATTATCAAGCGATTAAGGTAGCGTGTGCTGGACCCCTGTCTCCATCGATCGGAATTGATATTACATTTACATCGAGCTAAAAGCCTTAGATGTTATATTAACATCAGTTTCAACTCGAATACCATTTCATAGTGAGGGCGAGGATATATGCATTTTCTAGAAAATTCCAATACAATGTTTTCTCCTTTTATTCATCATCAGATAGAATGAGTTTTGATTTTGAAAAGGGATTTGTTCCTTTGAAGAGAGCATTTGAGATTTTGGAAAGAGATTTTCTTTTGAATGAGTATGAGCTTCCCTTTTGAGGATTTGGTATATGACTTGAAAATGAGTGGGAATATATCCATATGGACAGGGTTATTTTGTGAGTTTATGAGGGTATCTTTTGGGCAAGATCTCTGTTTGAACAAAGTTTCTTTTTTAGTAGGTGTACTCATACAAATATATACCCGTAAACATATGTATGAGTTTTCTGTCGGGATCTTGGTAGAAACCAAGTTTCTCCCCGATAATATACGTATATGGGCATAACTTTTGTGAGGATATGAATATTTTCCGGGACGGAAGCTCTGCTCGGGCGGAGTTTCCTTTCATATAAGCACATAGTTACGCACATATGAGTGCATTCTCGGACAAAATCTCTGTTTTAACAGAGTATCCTCGAGAAAACATATACATATGATTGTGATTATATGAGTATGTTCTTGGGCAGAACCTCCACTTAGGCAGGATTTCCCCCAAGGAACATATACATATAAACATAAAATCGTGATTATATGAGTGTGTTCTCGGGTAGAATCTCCGCTTGAGCAGAGTCTCCTCAAGAAAGCATATACATATAAACATAGAATTATGATTATATGGATAGGTTCTTTGGGTAGAATCTCCGCTTGGGTAGAGTCTCCTCAAAGAAACATACTGATGCAGGACGAAGACCGGGGAGGAGGAAGAGAGGGAGGGAGAGCAGGGATCGCACAGGGGGAGGAGGGAATCCAGATGAAGGGGGAGGGGAGAGGACAGCAGGCAGACGAAGGAGGGGAGGAGACGGGACGACAGGGAGAGAGGAAGGGGTTTAGAGGGAGAGGGAGACCTGCGCACAGGTTTAGGCAACTTCTGCCCAAGCAACCTTCCGTTTTCTTCTTCTTCTATTCTTCTTCTCCCAAAAAGTCTTTACAAGTTTATATATTAGGTGAAAACCCTACTATTTACCTATCCATTGGACCAAAATATCCCCAGTACAAATGACAAAATACCAACCTTATCCCACATCTGTAAATAAGCTCCACTTATCAGAAATTAGACATTTAAATCTACCTAACTAAATCAAACCCCACTAAAATGAAAAAATACATAATAAAATAACATTGAAGTCGATATTTTGCTGACGTCTGCAGTCTCGAGTCTCGTCCCGCATCCGTCACGAGTCACGGTCCCCGTCAAACTCCCCCACTTTGAAAAAATTCGGCCTCGAATTTTAAAGTGTTGCAGTAGGAGAAAGATATGCACCAGAACATGAGTGAAATACGCCATGCGAATCATAATACCACAAATTTCGAGCTGTCGACCAGTGTGTGCCCCATGAAAATCTAACCACACCACATCAAAATCCTTGAGAGTAAACTCAGAGTCAACCACGACAGTAGATGATGAACCAGCTGGACGATCTTCCGTGAACACATAATATGATATCGACTGAAGACCTGAAAGGGAGAATAACTCGGGATCCCATGTGTCGTCTATCTCAGACTCAGTGCAAACAGTACTATCTGACATTAGGGATGAAACCTCCGACAACATATTCTGTGGCGTCACTTGTTCATTGTGCGAGTCCTGCAAATCAGACTGTACCTGCATCTTTACTTCATAGTTGTCGGCAAATGTAACGCCTGACTCATAAATTGTTACTTGTTCTTGCTCTTCACACTTGACATCCAAGATGGGATCTGCCGTTGTTGACACGGGGGAGAGAGATTTCCGTTCTCCTATTTCTTTCACACTCGGTTTTGTTCATTCGTTTTATTTGGTGCATGTATTCATTTATTTCCAATGTTTTATATTTTTGATATTTGTGGGGCGTGCCAGCCTGTCTAACAGACAGAAAAAGAGTCCGCACGATGCGGAAGAAGAATTTTGGTGTCCGAAGAACGGACGAGTATGGTGTCCGTGGAACGGACGGGTATGGTGTCCGTGAACGGACGGGTAGTGTCCGCGAACGGACGGGTTGTGTCCGCGAACGGACGGGTGCGCCGTTTTTAATCTGAACTCCTTGAGTCCCATGTCTATTCTCATCAGGTGATTAGGGTAGCATGTGCTGGACCTCCATCTCCATCGACCGGAATCGATGTTACATTTACATCGGATTAAAACTCTTGGTATTTATTTAACACCAGTTCTAACCCGAATACCATTTCATAGTAAAGGACGAGAAAAATATACATGCTTTTTCTTAGAAAATCCTGGTTATGACATGTTTTTCCTTTCTTTTGATTATTTTGAAATGCTTTTTGCTTTGGATATTCCATTTTTGAAATGACTGCCTTTTTGGGAGTCCAAAGTTTGATTTCTTTTGAAAAGGGGAGCGGGTATATATCCGTGGACCGATTTGAGGTTTTTCTCCTTTTTGCAAAAGGTTGACTATGGATTTTTATTTGGGAAAACATGAGGATTATTATTATGAACGGGTATATACCCGTGGATTTTGATTCTGAACTTGGGGGTATTATAACCCAGAGCAACACTTCCGTATTAGAAGGGTGATTGTGCAAATTTTTATATGAGGTTCTTTTGCAATGCCATTTCTGAGCAGAGTCTGAGTTTGAGGTAGAGTTTCTTTTCTCCTCATTTCGCACTCATGTGCGGGTACAATTTCCGGAGAGCATATGGATGTATCTCCATGGAAGTCCTTGTCATATTGTGATTTTTGTCCGAAGTCCATTTCCACGGATATAGTTCTCGTGGAGGTGCATATGTGCTCCCATTTGGGGTATCTGAGTACGGTTCCTGTCTTATCCTCCTTTTTATTTGGATGTGTGTATATTATCACAATCCCTTTTTTTTTTCTTTGAATATATGAGTATATCTTGGCAAGTCCTTGTTTAGGCAGAGTATCCTTGTAATGGCATGTTTATATGGGCGTATGCTTATGTCCATATGTTCTCGGGGGAAGCTTTGCCCGGAGAGATTTTACCTCGAAGAGATATATATGTGTATAACCACAAATTTGCACTTTGTGAATATATTCTCAAACGGTATCTCCATTTGAGCAGAGTATCCGATAAGAAGGGGCCCCCGTATGAACGGAGTCCTTTTTGAGAACATATACACAATGAGGCATATTTGTGATTATATAGATATATTCTCGGGCAGAATCTCTATTTGGGCAGAGATTCCACTAAGAAATACATTTATATAAACATGAAGTTCGTGATTATACGGATATGAATTTAGAGGGAACTTTTGTCCGGGCAAGATTCCTCCTAAGAGACATATGCGTATAGGCACAAATTTGTGATTTTATGGATATGTTCTTAGGGGAGTCTCCATTTGGGCAGAGTTTTGGTGTCCGAAGAACGGACGAGTATGGTGTCCGTGGAACGGACGGGTATGGTGTCCGTGAACGGACGGGTAGTGTCCGCGAACGGACGGGTTGTGTCCGTGAACGGACGGGTTGTGTCCGCGAACGGACGGGTGCGCCGTTTTTAATCTGAACTCCTTGAGTCCCATGTCTATTCTCATCAGGTGATTAGGGTAGCATGTGCTGGACTTCCATCTCCATCGACCGGAATCGATGTTACATTTACATCGGATTAAAACTCTTGGTATTTATTTAACACCAGTTCTAACCCGAATACCATTTCATAGTAAAGGACGAGAAAAATATACATGCTTTTTCTTAGAAAATCCTGGTTATGACATGTTTTTCCTTTCTTTTGATTATTTTGAAATGCTTTTTGCTTTGGATATTCCATTTTTGAAATGACTGCCTTTTTGGGAGTCCAAAGTTTGATTTCTTTTGAAAAGGGGAGCGGGTATATACCCGTGGACCGATTTGAGGTTTTTCTCCTTTTTGCAAAAGGTTGACTATGGATTTTTATTTGGGAAAACATGAGGATTATTATTATGAACGGGTATATACCCGTGGATTTGATTCTGAACTTGAGGGTATTATAACCCAGAGCAACACTTCCGTATTAGAAGGGTGATTGTGCAAATTTTTATATGAGGTTCTTTTGCAATGCCATTTCTGAGCAGAGTCCGAGTTTGAGGTAGAGTTTCTTTTCTCCTCATTTCGCACTCATGTGCGGGTACAATTTCCGGAGAGCATATGGATGTATCTCCATGGAAGTCCTTGTCATATTGTGATTTTTTTCCGAAGTCCATTTCCACGGATATAGTTCTCGTGGAGGTGCATATGTGCTCCCATTTGGGGTATCTGAGCACGGTTCCTGTCTTATCCTCCTTTTTATTTGGATGTGTGTATATTATCACAATCCCTTTTTTTTTTCTTTGAATATATGAGTATATCTTGGCAAGTCCTTGTTTAGGCAGAGTATCCTTGTAATGGCATGTTTATATGGGCGTATGCTTATGTCCATATGTTCTCGGGGGAAGCTTTGCCCGGAGAGATTTTACCTCGAAGAGATATATATGTGTATAACCACAAATTTGCACTTTGTGAATATATTCTCAAACGGTATCTCCATTTGAGCAGAGTATCCGATAAGAAGGGGCCCCCGTATGAACGGAGTCCTTTTTGAGAAACATATACACAATGAGGCATATTTGTGATTATATAGATATATTCTCGGGCAGAATCTCTATTTGGGCAGAGATTCCACTAAGAAATACATTTATATAAACATGAAGTTCGTGATTATACGGATATGAATTTAGAGGGAACTTTTGTCCGGGCAAGATTCCTCCTAAGAGACATATGCGTATAGGCACAAATTTGTGATTTTATGGATATGTTCTTAGGAGAGTCTCCATTTGGGCAGAGTTTCCCCTAAGGAACATATACATAAGAACATAAATTTGTGAATATACGAATATGTTCTTGGACAGAACCTCCGCTTGGGCAGAGTTTCCTCTAAGAAACATATACATATAACACGGTTTGTGTTTACATGGATACGTCCCCTGAGAGAGATTTTTGCCTGGGCGAGATTCTCCTTAAGGAACATATTTGTATAATTACAAATTTGTAATCTTTATATATGTGTTCTTGGACGGAATCTCCACTTGGGCAGAGTTTCGTCTTAAGAAACATATATATAAGAACACAAATTTGCGAATATACGAATATGTCCTTGGGCAGAACCTCCGCTTGGGCAAAGTCTCCTCAAGAAAACATATACATATAAGCACAAAATCCACCATTCCAGAGACTTGCTCGATGGGCGGGGAGAACATGGGTATTTAAATACCATGTGTCCATAGAGACTCGCTCGATATGGACGTCATTTAAACCCCGGGAATATCACCCCACAGAGACTTGCTCGATGTGGGGGATGGAGATTAAGAAGGAATGTTGATGACGATTACGCCGACCGCTCTCCTCTCTGCGCCTGGCCTATCGGGCTAAAGAAGGGGATTTGTACCTTCGCACACCAAATAGGAGGGATTTGAGAATGAGAGAGGGAATGAGCAAATGCTCTTTTGTATTTTTCTGGGATTTTTCCAACAAGGCTTTGCCGGGGCAAATGGAAAACCCAACAGGGCTTCGCCAAGGCAAGTAGAAGACTCCCCCTTTCCTTTGGAATAGGGGGGTATTTATAGGGGTTTCGGCCCCTTACATGCGTGGGAGAGGAGAGAGAGGGAGCCCTAACCGATGGTGACCTCATGATGAGGTCACCATCGGTTGGGGAGATCCCCCCTTAACCGATGGTGACCTCATGATGAGGTCACCATCGGTTAAGGGGTTAACCGATGGTGACCTCATGCTTAGGTCACCATCGGTTAGCCCCTTAACCGATGGTGACCTCATGTTGAGGTCACCATCGGTTAGGGGCTGCCAAACCGATGGAGAGAGAGAGGGGAGAGGGGGGTTTTGTCTATAAATACCCCCCTACACCCTCATTTACAAGGCCATCTTGCCCAGGCGCTGGAGTTTTTCTTTCTGTCTCGGAGTTCTGTCCGACTTCTCGGAGTTCTGCCCGATCGGAGGGTGCCTTTGCAAGCCTCGGAGTTCTTCCGATCTCGGGGACTGGGATGTGAACTCAACGATCCCAACCCGTGAAATATATTTGCTAGTGCTGCAGGAGCCAAAGCAAGTTGGCGGCCCTCTGCCAGAAGGCAAGCAGGATAAATAAGGCCTGACCGAATATATTCTTCCTCGCCATGGGGAACCACAAAGCTGGACAGCCAGTAAACTAAGTAAGCGGCCAAATAAGTGCGGTCAGGTAGCCGCCGAGGGTTCCAACCCATATCCTTCGGGGCACAAATGAATCGTCCCCGGGAAGGCTTCTTCACTTCTAGCTGTTGATATTCTTCTAAACAGCGGCCCTCAACTGAAAAGCCCTCGAAGAAGCAAAATGGCCCATTATAAAAATATCGAAGCCAGGCATTCTGATTGACTCTTATAGTTGAGGAAGACGAGGATGCTTTGTCTGTTTTCCCGACACGGGCTAGGTCCCGCCATACTTTTGTCAGGAAACGGAGGCTATATGGATAGAAATACTGGCCAGAGCCATTGCTGCGGTGGCTGTGCAAGTCATCCAATACAATTTCTTCATAAAGAAGTCCAGATATCGGCAGGCCTGAAATTTGGTGAAAACCCCATAAGTCAATGGAAGTTTCACCCTCAGCCGTCCCGAAGGTATTCCATCTGGGGCTAAATCTCTCCACCAAACCTCGGAGAACACCTGTGTAACAGGGATAGTCATACAAAGCTGCCTCAACAGCTCCATAGATACCAGATTTTTTCAAGATTTCACCATAGTGGTGCAAAACACCAGTCAACCATTCTGTGGCCCCATAACGAAAAATATGAGAAGATACAACTGACCAGTGGCCATACCAGCTGGGAGAAGTGAAATCAATAATCCGATCCAAAAGACATCGGATATCATGACTTCCAGCGGCATACCGGAAATCACCGGGCATCAGATAAGTGCCATTGATCTCCATCGCAGTTGTATGGCGATTCTGCAAGTTCCAGATAACAGGGGACAGCTTCCGTGACCGAGTATAACAATAAAGGTCACGATTATAGGGGCCAAGGTTATCAGCCGTTGGCATCCTCTTCAAAGGCATATATCCCAGAGGAAAACTGGGGTAGGAAAAGGCACAGGTACCCAGGAGGCTATCCCGGAACCTTAAAATGGCAAATTCCAAATATCTCCTCTCGGCTGAAATACAGGGATCATTCTCGGGCATATTGGGTGGGATGAACTGCTGGATGAAGGAAAATAATTCCCTGTCAGATGGGAAATGGCTTGGATAGCCTCCTTTCCGCATATAATGATAAGTCCCCTTTTGAAGACAAATGCGAGAGTAATCCACTGAGCCGTTTGGAGCAAGACCCTCAGGGTTAAGGGTTGCTACTACATGGTAACCACTATCCAGGGAGGGTAAATTGGCTTCAGTAATACGGGGCCTCGCCAGGGCAGGCATCATAATTTCTTTCGGAACAACCCCGTCATGAGTCTTCTGGCTGTGGTTGTCACGGGCCAAGTAATTTTTCTTGAAAGGCACGATGAAAGCCTGGGAAACCACAGGTAAAACAAAAAGGAAATCAGAAGAAGGAAAAGATACTAAATCCAGCTGAGCAGAAATCCGGGATCAAAAGCACTACAAAAATGCTCCGGAATGCAAAGCAAGGATTTACACGGGTCGCGTGTCGTCACTTTCAGTTCCGACACGTGTCCCGTGGGGGGCATTTGTTGAAAGGTAAAAATGTGACACGTTTACTTCAGCAGGAATTATAGAATTCATCAGATGATGGTCCGGCGACTTGGCTAGTTGAAGCCTATTCTTGGCGGACAATCGTTCAAGTCATGGACATGATGAAAGGGGTCGTTGAGCCGTGAAGATTAAATACTGGTTATCAACGGACCTTCTTACAATATGATTATCAATAGCCTGCTCAGAGGCCAGATAAGTTGTGATTTAAAATGACCCACAAGGTTATTTAAGTTACAAATTTATTCAGTGGGATCCTTCTCCAAAATTCAGCAGGGGAGTTCCGGCCCTTAAAATGGCGCCCGGAGTCCCGGTTAAAGTGAAAGTACAAGGAGAACATGTCTCCGTCCAAAGTACGAAGCACGGAAAAATCTGGCAGCACAAGGTCTATAGACCGAGTACGAAGGACAAGTACAAAGAACAAGCTCGAGGAAGAACTCCGAGGCTTGCAAAGGCACCCTCTGATCGGGCAGAACTCCGAGAAGTCAGGGCGAAGCACCAAGGAAACAGAGCCGGACTCCAGCAGCACCTCCGGCAGCACAAGGTCTATAGACCGAGTACAAAGAACAAGCTCGAGGAAGAACTCCAAGGCTTGCAAAGGCACCCTCCGATCGGGCAGAACTCCGAGACAGAAAGAAAAACTCCAGCACCTGGGCAAGATGGCCTTGTAAATGAGGGTGTAGGGGGGGTATTTATAGACAAAACCCCCCCTCTCCTCTCTCTCTCTCCATCGGTTAGGCAGCCCCTAACCGATGGTGACCTCATGATGAGGTCACCATCGGTTAAGGGGGGATCTCCCCTAACCGATGGTGACCTCATCATGAGGTCACCATCGGTTGGGGCTCCCTCTCTCTCCTCTCCCACGCATGTAAGGGGCCGAAACCCCTATAAATACCCCCCCTATTCCAAAGGAAAGGGGGAGTCTTCTACTTGCCTTGGCGAAGCCCTGTTGGGTTTTCCATTTGCCCCGGCAAAGCCTTGTTGGAAAAATCCCAGAAAAATACAAAAGAGCATTTGCTCATTCCCTCTCTCATTCTCAAATCCCTCCTGTTTGGTGTGCGAAGGTACAAATCCCCTTCTTTAACCCGATAGGCCAGGCGCGGAGAGGAGAGCGGTCGGCGTAATCGTCATCAACATTCCTTCTTAATCTCCATCCCCCACATCGAGCAAGTCTCTGTGGGGTGATATTCCCGGGGTTTAAATGCCGTCCATATCGAGCAAGTCTCTGGGATGGTGGATTTTGTGCTTATATGTATATGTTTTCTTGAGGAGACTCTGCCCAAGTGGAGGTTCTGCCCAAGGACATATTCGTATATTCGCAAATTTGTGTTCTTATATATATGTTTCTTAAGACGAAACTCTGCCCAAGTGGAGATTCCGTCCAAGAACACATATATAAAGATTACAATTTGTAATTATACAAATATGTTCCTTAAGGAGAATCTCGCCCAGGCAAAAATCTCTCTCAAGGGACGTATCCATGTAAACACAAACCCGTGTTATATGTATATGTTTCTTAGAGGAAACTCTGCCTAAGCGGAGGTTCTGTCCAAGAACATATTCGTATATTCACAAATTTATGTTCTTATGTATATGTTCCTTAGGGGAAACTCTGCCCAAATGGAGACTCTCCTAAGAACATATCCATAAAATCACAAATTTGTGCCTATACGCATATGTCTCTTAGGAGGAATCTTGCCTGGACAAAAGTTCCCTCTAAATTCATATCCGTATAATCACGAACTTCATGTTTATATAAATGTATTTCTTAGTGGAATCTCTGCCCAAATAGAGATTCTGCCCGAGAATATATCTATATAATCACAAATATGCCTCATTGTGTATATGTTTCTCAAAAAGGACTCCGTTCATACGGGGGCCCCTTCTTATCGGATACTCTGCTCAAATGGAGATACCGTTTGAGAATATATTCACAAAGTGCAAATTTGTGGTTATACACATATATATCTCTTCGAGGTAAAATCTCTCCGGGCAAAGCTTCCCCCGAGAACATATGGACATAAGCATACGCCCATATAAACATGCCATTACAAGGATACTCTGCCTAAACAAGGACTTGCCAAGATATACTCATATATTCAAAGAAAAAAAAAAGGGATTGTGATAATATACACACATCCAAATAAAAAGGAGGATAAGACAGGAACCGTGCTCAGATACCCCAAATGGGAGCACATATGCACCTCCACGAGAACTATATCCGTGGAAATGGACTTCGGAAAAAAATCACAATATGACAAGGACTTCCATGGAGATACATCCATATGCTCTCCGGAAATTGTACCCACACATGAGTGCGAAATGAGGAGAAAAGAAACTCTACCTCAAACTCGGACTCTGCTCAGAAATGGCATTGCAAAAGAACCTCATATAAAAATTTGCACAATCACCCTTCTAATACGGAAGTGTTGCTCTGGGTTATAATACCCTCAAGTTCAGAATCAAAATCCACGGGTATATACCCGTTCATAATAATAATCCTCATGTTTTCCCAAATAAAAATCCATAGTCAACCTTTTGCAAAAAGGAAAAAACCTCAAATCGGTCCACGGGTATATACCCGCTCCCCTTTTCAAAAGAAATCAAACTTTGGGCTCCCAAAAAGGCAGTCATTTCAAAAATGGAATATCCAAAGCAAAAAGCATTTCAAAATAATCAAAAGAAAGGAAAAACATGTCATAACCAGGATTTTCTAAGAAAAAGCATGTATATTTTTCTCGTCCTTTACTATGAAATGGTATTCGGGTTAGAACTGGTGTTAAATAAATACCAAGAGTTTTAATCCGATGTAAATGTAACATCGATTCCGGTCGATGGAGATGGAGGTCCAGCACATGCTACCCTAATCACCTGATGAGAATAGACATGGGACTCAAGGAGTTCAGATTAAAAACGGCGCACCCGTCCGTTCGCGGACACAACCCGTCCGTTCGCGGACAACCCGTCCGTTCGCGGACACTACCCGTCCGTTCACGGACACCATACCCGTCCGTTCCACGGACACCATACTCGTCCGTTCTTCGGACACCAAAATTCTTCTTCCGCATCGTGCGGACTCTTTTTCTGTCTGTTAGACAGGCTGACACGCCCCACAAATATCAAAATATAAAACATTGGAAATAAATGAATACATGCACCAAATAAAACGAATGAACAAAACCGAGTGTGAAAGAAATAGGAGAACGGAAATCTCTCTCCCCCGTGTCAACAGCTGCTGCTGAGGAGCTTCTGCTGCCATAGCATCCTCCATTTGTTTTTTCATTTCTTTTTCTATTTTTCTCTCTATTCTTCATTTGTAGAGCTTCTAGTGAATTCATCACTTCTTGCTCTGAAGATGGCTCAAGAATGTTTCTTTTGTTAGGGCGACCCTTGGCGATAGATTTGCCGGGTCTCCTAGAATTTCTTGACTTTCGAGGGCCAACAGTGACCCATTCAGCTTCCGAGGGTTGTGCCTGAAAAGTTGAGTTGATTGCTTCTTCAACAATTTCAGGAGGGAGTTGGTAGTAATCGTCTACAAACTCCTCAGCTTGCTGCGAGATTGGTTTCGCGGCAGCATTTTCTGATATTCCGTTTCTATATTGAAACATGCCAACTCTGAATTGCTCAACATCAGCCTTGCTTCTATGCCGTCCATAGCCCAACTGGCGATGATAATATTCACATAGATCTTGATATTGTGCTTGGAACTGTGGACTTGGATCATATATTTGTGGTGAGGGGGTTAGGAAATTTCCCTCCTGATCAATTATTCCCTCGCGGATCTTTGTTTCGATCCAATCATGGAGATCTGGGCAATCTTTGGTAGAGTGCATGACTCTGGCATGATATTCACAGTAGAGATGTGACTCCCTTTCCCTTTCGGAAGTATAAGGCTCAGGATCAAATACTTTTATCAGCCCTCTGATCTTAAGCTGATTGAATATGGCTTGAGTATCTTTTAGATCAAATGAGCGTCGATGTAGAGGATGCCAATCATCATACCATCGGCTGGATAGATATGGATGCGGCATAGGCGGTTGTCCCTCCGGTTCAAGAACCCCAGAGGATGATGCATTGATGACATTGATCGAATAAGGTCCAGGATTGTATGGCTCATTTGATGGTGGCTGAATATGAGGTTGTGGGGGATTGACCAGAAAATTACCCATATTGATGAGTCCTTACTGGATCAGCTCTTCCACTTCATGCTTGAAATTTGGACAATCTTCAATGACGTGTTCCAACAGTTGATGATACGGGCAATAGTTGGGTCTCAACTCTTCTGGGACCAGATAATCCATATATCCTGATCGCAGGCATAGCCGGAAAAGAGACAATGTATGCTGGCGACGGAAGGAATATAAACTTGCCGGCTCGACAGGATTTAAAGGATCTTCAAGGAACCACCCGATTGGGTCTTGAAATGGCGGCATAGGGGGCAGCTCCGGATATGCAGGTGGATAAATATAAGCAGGTTGGAAGGCGTGGGATTCCTGAATAGGCACATCCTGACGCCTCTCCATGCTTTGCATGATTTGGCGCAGCTCCTGTTGGCTTTGTTGTAATTGTTCGAGCTGCCTTTGTACCCTTTGTATTGTTTTCCTTGTACCCCGATGCCTAGATCTTGGCGGAGAATGAGCTCCAGAAGTATCTTGAGGTGGGTTACATGAGGACCCAACCTCAGGATTCCTCGAGCTTGTGGCGGGTTCCGCCGTATGTATAACATTGACAGATTGTTCGGGCCAATCCGAAGTATGAGGTTGTGGAGGATCAACCAGACCATTTTGCATAGATATACGGCCTTCTTGGATTACCTTTTGAGCCTCATTCTTGAAGACAAAACAATCTTCAATTGGATGCCCCACCATACGGTGATACAGACAATAATTGGGTTGATTAATCTTGCCGATATCCGCCGGCTTCTTTGGTGTCGGCAGTGATATTAATTGATTATCAAGGCAGAGATCGAAGAGTTTTCTGGTATGCTCTTTTCTGAAAGAATAAGGAGCCTTCATACGCTCGGCCAATGTAGGCGGAGGTATCTTTGGTTCCGGTTTCTTTCTTGAGGTAGTGGGGATTACTGCCCCCTTTGTTTCATCACTGGGCAAGAAGTCGATAGCATTAACTTCTTTTGCAGGCAAATTGCGCTCCTTAGGGAATTTACCCTTTTGAGCTGTATGAGTTGATTGCTCGGCTAAGAAGCCTTCGATTTCCGCCACAGCAATATTCAGCTGGTCAAAGCTTCTGATATTTGCAGCCAAGAGTCTTTCTTTAATTGTTATGATGAGGCCTCTGCGGCAGATAATTACTGCATCTTGCTGGATGGGAGGATTATCACATTGCATGCTAAACTCCCTCCACCTTTGGATGAAGTCTATTGCCGACTCCCCTTTCTTTTGTTTGAGGGAGCATAACTCAACAAGAGAGACCTTCCTTTCTGCCGTTTGAAAACGATCATAGAATTTTGATTGCATATCAGCCCAGTCGAGAACTGAGCCAACCTTGAGCTTTGCATACCATTGGAATGCGACCCCTGTTAAAGATGTTTGCAAAATATCTGAGGAGATATGATTCCTTAGATGCAAGATCGCCCATGGCAATTATATAATGTGCCACATGCTCCCAAGGTGTCCCGTGCCCATCATATTTAGGCAACTTTGGGACTTTGGGACATGATTCTGGCAACTTCTTGAGTTGATGATGTATAGGGAACGGGACAGAATATAAGCCCGTAGCCTGAATACCCTCGCCCTGTTGGGCGAACATATCTTCAACCATCTTCTTTATTTCATGCCTTTGAATTTGCAAGGCTTCTGTTTGAGGAGGCATGATATTAGATGGGTCATTGATATCCGGACCCGTAGCTTGAGGAAGAAGACCAGTTGAAGAAATTGCTGGGTTGTGTAGTGAGATAAATCCATCCGGATGCTGGCTTTGTTGTTGATGTTGAGCAATAACCGGTTCTATGGATGGTCGATGGCTTGAGGTTGCCAATCGTCTCATCTCATTGACAAGTGAGGTCATTTCAGACCGCCACTGTTGCATGACTTCATATTTGTCGTCATCCGCCATTGCGTGGAAATTTTCTTTTGTCGGCAAGTTGATGACGGGATGACTGCCAGAGGTAGAGGGTCCACCTTCTTCAAGTTGAATATTTGTTTCTTCAAGGGAGGGAATTTGAGTACCCTCATGTTGGATATCAGTTGGAAGAGAAGCTTGATTAGAGGGGCCAATTTGCCCGCCAGGTTGGTGAGTTCTTCTGACGAACTGCCTGATATTAGGATGGACATCTTCTGTGGGAATACTGGGGGTGGCTTCCGCAATATGCTCTGCAAGTTCGCCAACTTCCCTTCCAGTAGGATAGCATGAGAAGATTATAAGCTTGGGTGTTTCCCGAGCTGCCCAAGTAACACGTCGTCTTTTGGACGGACGAGTACCGGTGCTAGGAATTGCCTTTGGCTTACAAAATTCTGGGATCCACGATATACGGTCGAAGACCGATACGCGAGCCCCGGATTGTTGAGTTGGAATTTCTTCGACCACCCGGGTATTCTCCGGGCCTTGAGGATTGTAGTTTGGCTTTCTATATATCCCTTTTCTTTTCCATCCTCTGGGATGTTCAGATCTAGCATATTGAAGAGAGGCATCTTCGGTGTTACTTTTTCTTTGAATCACCTTTGATGCATCTGCCTGATCTTTCTTGAACTTCTGGACTCTCTTCTTGGGAACCCAGATTTGTTTCAACTTGGTAAAACGCCGCGTCTTTTGCTTGACATCGGCTTTCACCATGGAATCTTCATGTTTTCCTCGGAACCACCGTAGAGCTGAGAAGCGGTTCGAGGTTGGAATATTTGGAATATACCTATCACGAGGAGTGGTAGGTGGAGTACCATCAAGGCGCACTCGCACATTTCCGACCATAACAGACTTGCCAGATCTGGAGATGGCGGCGGGCGGCCTCCTGTTCTTGTGGCGTTTATTTTGCCCCTGCTGTGAGGAGACAGGAGCCACAATGGTAGAAGAGATCATATGGACCGAATAGGTCCGAGCTTGAGTTGAATGGGGTTTGCCCCCTTTGACAGCAACATTCTTCACAGGCATTTGGGTGCCTGTTTTGACAGGAGCGGAACGAGCCTTGACACGTTCATTGTTGTTGGAATTTTTCTTTGTTGATTTGTGGGAGGAAGATATTTGAGCAGCTTCCTCCTGTTGATGGGCCGGAACCACTCCCAGAAAGAAAGGGGATCCGACGACTGCAGGAAATCTCCGAATATGATCGGAGTCGCCAGGTAACCGAACCTGGCATGGCTGTTGACGACTAGCGGTCCATAAGTGACGGCCATCTTCAACAGTTTGAGATTTGTTTCTTTTTAAGTACCTTCAAAAGGAAATAGCAGTATCAGGATTTTCATAAACAACATATAAGTCTCATCCTTTTTACTATGAATGGTGAGAAGAGGTCCCACCGGGCGTGCCAGCTGTTGACACGGGGGAGAGAGATTTCCGTTCTCCTATTTCTTTCACACTCGGTTTTGTTCATTCGTTTTATTTGGTGCATGTATTCATTTATTTCCAATGTTTTATATTTTTGATATTTGTGGGGCGTGCCAGCCTGTCTAACAGACAGAAAAAGAGTCCGCACGATGCGGAAGAAGAATTTTGGTGTCCGAAGAACGGACGAGTATGGTGTCCGTGGAACGGACGGGTATGGTGTCCGTGAACGGACGGGTAGTGTCCGGGAACGGACGGGTTGTGTCCGCGAACGGACGGGTTGTGTCCGCGAACGGACGGGTGCGCCGTTTTTAATCTGAACTCCTTGAGTCCCATGTCTATTCTCATCAGGTGATTAGGGTAGCATGTGCTGGACCTCCATCTCCATCGACCGGAATCGATGTTACATTTACATCGGATTAAAACTCTTGGTATTTATTTAACACCAGTTCTAACCCGAATACCATTTCATAGTAAAGGACGAGAAAAATATACATGCTTTTTCTTAGAAAATCCTGGTTATGACATGTTTTTCCTTTCTTTTGATTATTTTGAAATGCTTTTTGCTTTGGATATTCCATTTTTGAAATGACTGCCTTTTTGGGAGTCCAAAGTTTGATTTCTTTTGAAAAGGGGAGCGGGTATATATCCGTGGACCGATTTGAGGTTTTTCTCCTTTTTGCAAAAGGTTGACTATGAATTTTTATTTGGGAAAACATGAGGATTATTATTATGAACGGGTATATACCCGTGGATTTTGATTCTGAACTTGGGGGTATTATAACCCAGAGCAACACTTCCGTATTAGAAGGGTGATTGTGCAAATTTTTATATGAGGTTCTTTTGCAATGCCATTTCTGAGCAGAGTCTGAGTTTGAGGTAGAGTTTCTTTTCTCCTCATTTCGCACTCATATGCGGGTACAATTTCCGGAGAGCATATGGATGTATCTCCATGGAAGTCCTTGTCATATTGTGATTTTTGTCCGAAGTCCATTTCCACGGATATAGTTCTCGTGGAGGTGCATATGTGCTCCCATTTGGGGTATCTGAGCACGGTTCCTGTCTTATCCTCCTTTTTCTTTGGATGTGTGTATATTATCACAATCCCTTTTTTTTTTCTTTGAATATATGAGTATATCTTGGCAAGTCCTTGTTTAGGCAGAGTATCCTTGTAATGGCATGTTTATATGGGCGTATGCTTATGTCCATATGTTCTCGGGGGAAGCTTTGCCCGGAGAGATTTTACCTCGAAGAGATATATATGTGTATAACCACAAATTTGCACTTTGTGAATATATTCTCAAACGGTATCTCCATTTGAGCAGAGTATCCGATAAGAAGGGGCCCCCGTATGAACGGAGTCCTTTTTGAGAAACATATACACAATGAGGCATATTTGTGATTATATAGATATATTCTCAGGCAGAATCTCTATTTGGGCAGAGATTCCACTAAGAAATACATTTATATAAACATGAAGTTCGTGATTATACGGATATGAATTTAGAGGGAACTTTTGTCCGGGCAAGATTCCTCCTAAGAGACATATGCGTATAGGCACAAATTTGTGATTTTATGGATATGTTCTTAGGGGAGTCTCCATTTGGGCAGAGTTTCCCCTAAGGAACATATACATAAGAACATAAATTTGTGAATATACGAATATGTTCTTGGACAGAACCTCCGCTTGGGCAGAGTTTCCTCTAAGAAACATATACATATAACACGGGTTTGTGTTTACATAGATACGTCCCCTGAGAGAGATTTTTGCCTGGGCGAGATTCTCCTTAAGGAACATATTTGTATAATTACAAATTTGTAATCTTTATATATGTGTTCTTGGACGGAATCTCCACTTGGGCAGAGTTTCGTCTTAAGAAACATATATATAAGAACACAAATTTGCGAATATACGAATATGTCCTTGGGCAGAACCTCCGCTTGGGCAGAGTCTCCTCAAGAAAACATATACATATAAGCACAAAATCCACCATCCCAGAGACTTGCTCGATGGGCGGGGAGAACATGGGTATTTAAATACCATGTGTCCATAGAGACTCGCTCGATATGGACGGCATTTAAACCCCGGGAATATCACCCCACAGAGACTTGCTCGATGTGGGGGATGGAGATTAAGAAGGAATGTTGATGACGATTATGCCGACCGCTCTCCTCTCCGCGCCTGGCCTATCGGGCTAAAGAAGGGGATTTGTACCTTCGCACACCAAACAGGAGGGATTTGAGAATGAGAGAGGGAATGAGCAAATGCTCTTTTGTATTTTTCTGGGATTTTTCCAACAAGGCTTTGCCGGGGCAAATGGAAAACCCAACAGGGCTTCGCCAAGGCAAGTAGAAGACTCCCCCTTTCCTTTGGAATAGGGGGGTATTTATAGGGGTTTCGGCCCCTTACATGCGTGGGAGAGGAGAGAGAGGGAGCCCAACCGATGGTGACCTCATGACCTCATGATGAGGTCACCATCGGTTAGGGCTAACCGATGGTGACCTCATCATGAGGTCATGAGGTCACCATCGGTTAGGGGAGATCCCCCCTTAACCGATGGTGACCTCATCATGAGTTCACCATCGGTTAGGGGGGTTAACCGATGGTGACCTCATGCTTAGGTCACCATCGGTTAGCCCTTTAACCGATGGTGACCTCATGTTGAGGTCACCATCGGTTAGGGGCTGCCTAACCGATGGAGAGGAGAGGGGAGAGGGGGGTTTTGTCTATAAATACCCCCCCTACACCCTCATTTACAAGGCCATCTTGCCCAGGTGCTGGAGTTTTTCTTTCTGTCTCGGAGTTCTGCCCGACTTCTCGAAGTTCTGCCCGATCGGAGGGTGCCTTTGCAAGCCTCGGAGTTCTTCTTCGAGCTTGTTCTTTGTACTTGTTCTTTGTATTCGGTCTATAGACCTTGTGCTGCCGGAGGTGCTGCTGGAGTCCGGCTCCGTTTCCTTGGTGCTTCGCCCTGACTTCTCGGAGTTCTGCCCGATCAGAGGGTGCCTTTGCAAGCCTCGGAGTTCTTCCTCGAGCTTGTTCTTTGTACTTGTCCTTCGTACTCGGTCTATAGACCTTGTGCTGCCAGATTTTTCTGTGCTTCGTACTTTGGACGGAGACATGTTCTCCTTGTACTTTCACTTTAACCGGGACTCCGGGCGCCATTTTAAGGGCCGGAACTCCCCTGCTGAATTTTGGGGAAGGATCCCACTGAATAAATTTGTAACTTAAATAACCTTGTGGGTCATTTTAAATCACAACTTATCTGGCCTCTGAGCAGGCTATTGATAATCATATTGTAAGAAGGTCCGTTGATAACAGTATTTAATCTTCACGGCTCAACGACCCCTTTCATCATGTCCATGACTTGAACGATTGTCCGCCAAGAATAGGCTTCAACTAGCCAAGTCGCCGGACCATCATCTGATGAATTCTATAATTGCTGCTGAAGTAAACGTGTCACATTTTTACCTTTCAACAGCCGCACAATCCGTCTTTTGCATTATAGCAACTAATATATCACGTATCTCACGAATATCATTCTTGATGAGGCCCCAAAGGGGGTCTTTCGATAGTTTCCAACTCGCACTCACATCTTCAGCAACCATCCTCTCCGTGAGGGTACTGGCGCACCGGGATGAGGACCAATTGATGTGGGACGGATTTGCAGGGGAGCAAAACTCTGACCTGGAGGTCTGGCAGCCGACGTGCAGGGGTGAGCCGGGCAGAGGCACTGCTTGGTGGTGATTGACAGAAGGAGGCCGGGGTGGTTCCTGCTGCTTGGGGTGTCCGGTGCAAGGGTGAGGGCGATGGAGGGCCCACAGCGAGTCTCCCTCGCGGACAGCGGCGGTGCGGCGAGGTGGCGAGTGCCAGGGGCATGCGCGGCGGGAGAAGTTTGCGAGCTGGGGCAGGGGCGAGTCCCTATCGCGGACCGCGGCAGCGTGACGAGGTGGCGAATGCCACGGGCGTGCGCTGCGGGAGAAGTCTGCGAGCAGGGGCGGGGGTGTGCATTGGCGGGGGTTGCGAGACCCGTCCCAGGTTGGCTGGAGCGATGAGGCCGGCGCAGACCAACGGCCACGGATGTCCGACATGATGGGGCCTGAGTCTGCGATTTCTGTGGCCTGTCCGCTGGGAGAGAGAGAGAGAGAGAGAGGGGAGACCAGCGGGGCGTGTGTGCGTGCCGGAGAGGAGCGGAGGCGGCGAGGTGGGGGCTCGAGCAGGGAGCACCGCGCGGACGTGGGGGCTTGGCTGCGGTGCTGCCGGAGCTGTGGGGGGGGGGGGGTCGCAGGGAGGTTGCGGAGGCGGAGCTGACGTGGGCGGCACCCGGCGCGAAGAGGGGGGGGGGGGGTCCCGGGAAGGGGGAAGAGCGAGCAGGGAAATGGGAGGTCGCGCTGGGTGGTAGCGGGGCGTGCGGGGGGGGGGGTTCTCCCGGGAAGGAGAGAGGGAGAGAGAACCGGGAGAGGGAACGAGAGGGAACAGGGAGAGAAAGAGAACAGGGGGGGGGGGGAATGGGGGGAAGCTCGTGCGCAGGGCTCCGGGAGCTAGAGACAGAGCAGGGAGAGGGGTCGCGTGGAGGGGGGGAAGCGCGTGGGGAGGGGAAGCAGGGTAGGGCGTCGGGCGGCGGCGTCCTGGGACTGTGCTACGGCGGCTCGCGAGGAAGAGAGAGCGCGACGGCGCGGGAACCCACTGCGGGGTGCCGCGGGAAGGCTGGGGCCTTCGCGGGGGTCTGCACGCGGAGAGGTTGCGCCGGCACTGGGGCCTGCGCGCAAAGGGTCGCGGGGAGGGCCCCGGCGCGAGGTCCGCGATGGTAGCCGCGAGGAGCTCCGGTGCGTGGGATGGCCGGCGCGAGGACTTCCGGACGCGTGGGAGCCGGGGGGGTGGTCCGTCCGCGCTGGAATCTCCGGATGCGGGGAGCTCAGGGCGGGTGTCCGGCGTGGGGAGTGCGGTGTTCGGTGCTCGCGACGTGAACATGGAGGCTTCGGACGCGGACGCTCGGGGGGGGGGCTGGCGCGGCAGTGGGGCCGACGCCGGGGTCCGGTCGCGGAGGCGGGGCCTGCAGAGGGTGCCGGCGCAGCAGCTGGTTGCCGGGAGGGCCTGGTCCGCCGCAGGGGGGGGGTGGCGAACGGGGGAACTGGGGAGAGAGAGGGGGCAGGGTAGGGGAGGATCAACCTGGAGAGAGAGCAGGGAAGGGGAGGAGGATCAACTTGCTCTGATACCAAGTTGATGCGGGACGAAGACCGGGGAGGAGGAAGAGAGGGAGGGAGAGCAGGGATCGCACAGGGGGAGGAGGGAAACCAGATGATGGGGGAGGGGAGAGGACAGTAGGCAGACGAAGGAGGGGAGGAGACGGGACGACAGGGAGAGAGGAAGGGGTTTAGAGGGAGAGGGAGACCTGCGCACAGGTTTAGGCAACTTCTGCCCAAGCAACCTTCCGTTTTCTTCTTCTTCTATTCTTCTTCTCCCAAAAAGTCTTTACAAGTGTATATATAAGGTGAAAACCTTACTATTTACCTATCCACTGGACCAAAATATCCCCAGTACAAATGACAAAATACCAACCTTATCCCACATCTGTAAATAAGCTCCACTTATCAGAAATTAGACATTTAAATCTACCTAACTAAATCAAACCCCACTAAAATGAAAAAATACATAATAAAATAACATTGAAGTCGATATTTTGCTGACGTCTGCAGTCTCGAGTCTCGTCCCGCGTCCGTCACGAGTCACGGTCCCCGTCACATACACATATAAACACAAGAACAATCGACATCTAAATGCGCATACCCATAGAGTCTTGCTCGATATAGAGGCATTTAGAGCACGAACATACAAGGGTATTTAAATATCGGGCGTCCATAAAGTGATACGCATTATGGACGATATTTAAATCTCGTAAGATCTCCACAGAGTCTTGCTCGATGTGGGGATATGAACCATGCTATGGAATCTTTGAGAAATTCTCCATGAAGGAGGATAAAGGGGATGTCGATGCCGTATATGGGGCGATCTCCCGCTTTCTTATGCGCTATTGAACGCTCCTCACTCCGCGCCAAAGCAAGAAACGAGCCAATACCTTCACGCCAAGCCAGAAATTTGAAGGACAATTGAAGGGGATTTGGAAGAAGGGGGCTTTTGCTATTTCTGAAAATTTTTTCCAGAACAAGAGGACTGGTTTTACAAAGCTTGGGGACTGGTTTTTCCAGCAGGGTTTTAAGGGAGTATATGGGGGCTTGGAGGCTTGGTCCCGGCCCGTTACATGGAGGGGGTGCATCCCCTTTTATAGGCGGCTGCCCCCTTATTACATGCGCAAGGGAGAGAGGAAGGGGGAAGAGGGTTTCTCCCGTCCAACTGTTTTCTATAAAAACGGTTGGAGGGGGAGATCCCTCCAACCGGTTTGTATGAAATCGGTTGGAGGGGGAATCCCCCCCCAACCGGTTTGTATAACACCGGTTGGAGGGGGTGCAACCGTTTTGTGTAAAAACGGTTGCCTCCAACGTTTTGTGTAAAAACGTTAGCCTCCAACGTTTTGTGTAAAAACATTAGGAGGGGGAGACTTGTCTATAAATAGACCATTACATGCCCCATTTCAGGGGTACTCGAGTTGCTGAAGTCCTGCTTCTTTGCTCGGAGTTTTGCTTGACGAAGACTTGAATTTGCGCACCCGTGGAGCTTCTATTGCGGGCTTGTTCTTGTACTTGTACTTTACACTTGGTCTTTATAGACCTCGTGTTGCCGGATTTCTTCTGTGCTGTGATTTGTACGAGGCATCGTTGAACTTTGATTTGTTCGAAGAGCTTGATGCCACATGAAGACTTCCTTGTTTGACTTTGGAGGAAAATCCCCAGATTATCTTGGCATTTAAGTAACCGTGGGGTTACTTTAACCATAATTAACTTGGCCTCTTGGATAGGCAACTGACTAATTTGTTAGGTTGAACATTTCTCCTGACAGCTATCAACCACCTTTTAAGGTTCAGCAGCCCCTTTGAATGAACCACTTAATTAGTTGGTTGGACCACTATATAATGATCCATCAACATCTCTTCTGGCAGGCACCCACCACAGCTCTTATTGTTCAGTAGCATCCCGCAGATTTTTTCAGTTTTAGGAACTTCCTTTAGCAGACATCTCTCACATCTTTTAGTTTCAGGAACTCTTTTTAGTAGATATCCATCACACCTTTCGGCTCCAGAGATTCTTTTCGGTAGATATTCATCATATCTTTTTAGGGTTCAACAACGAGTTCCACCAACTGCCACCTGGAATTGTTGAAGAAGCAATCAATGCAACCTTCGAGACACAAGCCTTAGAGGCCGGTTGGGCCACTGTAGGCCCTCGAAGGTCAACTAGCTCCAAAATATTCAAGAAGTTCATGTCAAGAGGTGACTCTAGTAAAAGGAGTGTCTCCAAGCCACTTCTCAAGCAAAAAGTAATGAGTCCAACTGAAGTATTGCAAATGAAAAATAAAGAAAAGAACAGAAGAAAAAATGAGAAAAGAAAAATGAAGAAACAAATTGAGCGTGTTGTCGCTGCAGAAGCCTCTGGAGAATTAACTCCTCTTTAGAAACTTCAAAAGTTGATTGATGACCTGGAAGAATATGTACCTTTCAGAGCTTCTAGAAGGGTTACGCTCAATGAATACATCCCATGGGAGGAGTTAGAGCGGAGAACCCAGCTCAAAAATTAGCTCTGCCAAATACAACAAGAAGCACTAGAAGAAGGGGAGCTTCACCTCTTAGAACAATTAGAAATCTTCTATGAAGATGAAGAAATCACTGTTGAAAAATTGGAGGAGATGTTCAACACCTTCTCTTGTAATATGGTATTCATACCTCCACCTAGAGAATTACAAATCTCCCCAAGGGGTGCTACAACAGAAGCTGAAGGCAAATCGGCAATGTTGACATATCGGTGCCACTTTACTAATAATTCAAGTCACAACCACGGTAAAGGATGTGGCAAATGGCAAAAAGCAACGTTCATCACCGCCAAGAAGTCTGGTTCTATAAATTCAGACAAAGTGATACTCTTCCGTGGTGAAAAGTCAAAACCTCTGCCTAAAATATAAATATGGGCGGACTCTTATATTTTCGATCCTTCAGATGAAGAAGAGGGGTTTCTCAATATAGTCCCTCAATCAAAGGATGGAGACCAAAGTTCGTGTACTTCATCCAATGAGCCAAACAACGCTCCTCCCCCTCAAGGTGAAGAGCCATTGAGTTCGCCCTTCCAAGAAGAACTCGTCAAGCTAAAAGCTGAGCAAAACAAAAAGTCCAAGGAGCTGCTTGAGTCCTTGATAGGGGTTTCCTCTCTTTTGGATCAAACACGTGCCGAGGCTGACCACAAAATCCTTCAACAATTGAAGTTACTTTTTGTCAGTATTACTGTCTGGGAGGCTATTGCTTGGAGTAAAGACTTAGAGAAACTCTCGTCAAAATACTCCAAGAACCATAAACTTATGGAGCTCATGTGGCCGATTTGCAGGCCCAAGCATATGAAGCTTTGGCAGCAAATGTCACCTTCACAGACGAAGACATGCTATTATCGTCTTCATGTCACAATCGTCCTCTATATATGAGGGGGCAGATTAATGGCAAAAAGTTAAATTGCATTCTAGTCGATCCGGGGGCATCAATCAATATAATGCTCTTCAAAACTTTTGAATCCTTATACCTCATGCCTTACATACAAAAAGTAAACGATGTAAGGATCACGGGGTTCAATCAAGATTTTGAGGTAGCTATGGGCAGAGTCACCGTGGACCTAACCCTGGGTGGCTTTGCCACCAATGTGACATTCTATATTATTGATGCTGATACAACATACAAAGTATTGCTTGGAAGACCTTGGCTACATGAGAATTGGGTCATCCTTTCAACACTCCATTAATACATCAAATATGTAAAAGAAGGAAAGCAATATACTGTATTTGCTGATCAAGCTCCCTTTCAGTCAAATGAATACAATCTGACAGATGCCCAGCTATATCTTGGAGAGCTAGCCCCTCAACCCTCCACCCAAGTCAAGGGGAAGGGTAAACAAATAGGCTGTACAGTAGAAGACAGTGAAACTAGCGAGCTATTCTTGATAAATGAAGGTGTTGACAAGCTTCACAAAAAGAATCCCCGGAGTAAGTCAACTCGCCTAGAAAGGCGGAGCATTAATTATGAGGCCGATCATATAAGTCAGGCCATAGACAAAAAGTATTTCTCTACCTCCTAGGTGCATGCAAATCTCTTTCCTTAAGCAATAATAAGTCGTCGGACGATTGAAAATGTTCGTTGTTAGTTATCAAGGGAATGAAAGGAAGAAAAATGACAAGAAGGCAATGAAGCCAATTATCTTTTATAAAGGGGAATCAACACCTCAAAGACCTCCAGAGGATGATTTCGGTTGGGAAAATAAACCCAAAAATCATCTCGAGCCTATACAAGAGATGGTTGATATGCTACAAAACATTAAAGAAATGTGCAAGAAGCAGAATATCCCTCAGGTACAAAATGCGTCCCAGTTGAAGCCTCCTTAGGTGCAAGGACAACCTCCCTTCTCCAAGAAAGATACAAGAGGGCTAGGTTATGACCACAGTTATCAGCAGGTCTTCTTCACAGTCAATACTGTTGGGCTATTATCGAAAACCTGCAATACAAAAGCCAAAGAAGAGTCTTTCGGCTCCAACTCTCAAGAAGATACTATCTCTCCCAAGAGAGAGCCACCAAGTGAAGAGTCATCAAAGAAATCTGATGGACAAGTTTCACCAATAAATCCCGAAGATATAAATTACTTCGAGGTCTACGTTGCCGACTCTGACGACGAAAAAGACTTCGTAGATTTATAACCGGCTCCTCATGAGATTGAGGATGGCGGACAAGCCACGGTTGATGAATTGATTGAACTCAACCTCGGGGATCAAGAAGACCCTCGACCAATCTTCATCAGTGCTCTTCTCAATGAACAAGAAAGGTAATCTTACAAAATTCTCCTGTTGGAATTCCAGGATTGCTTTGTTTGGAATTACAAAGAAATGTCCGGGCTGGAGCCGTCAGTGGTCAAGCATGAATTATACATACTCCATACAACCAATCCTGTCAAACAACTTCAAAGGCGTATGCGGCATGAGCTGGAGCTTAAAGTAAATGCTAAAGTCGACAAACTCTCTGAAGTAGACTTCATTGAGCCTTGCATATATTCGGTTTGGCTCGCCAATATTGTTCCAGTAAAGAAAAAGAATGGCCAAATCCGAATCTGTATTGAGTACAGAGACTTAAATAAGGCATGTCCCAAAGATGATTTCCCGGTTCCAATTACGGAAACTATGGTGGACATGACCACCGGCCATGAAGCATTATCTTTTATGGATGGGTCTTCAGGTTATAACCAGATCCACATGGCAATCAAGGATAAAATCATACTGCCTTCAGATCACCCAAGGGAATCTTCAACTACAAAAGGATGCCTTTTGGATTGAAGAATGCAGGAGCCACATATCAAAGAGCAATGACCAAAATATTTGATGAAATGCTCTATGATGTGGTCGAGTGCTATGTGGATGGCTTAGTCGTTAAAACAAAAAAATGGGAAGATCATTTATCCGATATGCGCCGTGTTTTTGAAAGACTTCGTCATTACAAATTGAAGATGAGCCCCATGAAGTGTGCCTTTGGGGCCTTAAGCGGCAAATTTTTGAGTTTTGTCCTCAGATATCGGGAATAGAAATAGACTCCGACAGAATCAAGGCGATCCTACAATTGCCACCTCCTCAAAATTTGACCGAGGTAAGGTCATTCCAAGGAAAATTGGCCTATATTAGGCGATTCATCTCCAATCTCTCAGGAAGGTGTGCGCCCTTCGACAAATTAATGAAGAAGGATGCTCCTTTCATCTGTGACCAAGAATGTCAAGATGCCTTTGAGCAAATAAAGAAATATCTCCTCACTCCACCAGTATTGGAAGCACCAGTTGGTGGAAAATCTCTTGTACTCTATATCGCAGCTATGGACGCCTCCTTGGGTTCCCTATTAGCACAAATAAATGAAGAAGGCAAGGAGCAATCTCTGTACTATCTTAGCAGAAAGCTGATTGGTCCAGAACTCTGATATGCCCCAATGGAGAAAGTTTGCCTGGCACTGGTATTTACCGTCAAGAAATTAAGGCATTATTTACTGGTCCATGAAGTAAAACTCATCTCCAAGTATGATCCTCTCAAATATCTACTAAGGCAACCCGTATTCTCAGGAAGACTTGGGAAATGGGCCTTACTCCTTATGGAATTCGATATCACTTATATCTCACAAAGGGCAAGGCTTGGCTGAATTTTTGGCCGCACATCTGGTGCCAGATGATTCTCCCTTGTCTATTGAGCTTCCAGAAGAAGAAACTCTCTCCCCTATAAATGAGAGGGAGAATCAAATTGAAGAAAACTCAAATCCTGAAGAGTTTGTCGTAATTGAACCATCTTCTTGGGAATTATATTTTGACGGAGCTTCTCAGACACTACATTTTACGTTCCGTCAACCTCACCACTGGAGCAGGCATCGTCCTTGTCACTCCACAAGGTTGAATCTTATATAATTCTTGTGCTTTTATGAAACCATTAACCAATAATGAAGCTGAGTACAAGGTTCTACTTATTGGGCTCCGACTGGCTCTCGAAATGGGAGTTAAAAGTATACAAGTTTATGGTGACTCACAGCTAGTCATCCGACAAGTTTTGGGTCAATATGAAGTCTGAAAACAACAATTGGTTCCATACCATGCTACGGTCATGGGACTCAAAGAAAAGTTTCACTTCTTCGACATAGCCCATATGCCGAGAAGTGAGAATTCGCAGGCAGACACTTTAGCAAAGTTGGCCTCTGCCATAAAGCTACCTCCTGAAGGGGAGCTGGACATAATGGTCTGACATAGAAGGCTTATGCCAAGTGTCCTTGACACTGAGTCTATTCTTACAATTATGGAAGCAAATAGCACAGAAGAAAGTGCAGCAGTTCAATATGAAGATTGGCATGAGCCAATTATCAAAATAAAGAAGGGTTGGTTACCTTCTGATTGATCCTAAAAAGTTCGGCTCTTGCGTAGGGCTACATCATACCAGTTAATCGTGGATCAATTATATAGACGGGTTCATGAAAAAGAGGGGCCAGTTCTTCTCGGATGCTTGTCTTCAAAAGAAGCCAAAATTCTCATGCAAGAAGTCCACTCTGGATTGTGTGGTGCACACCAGACAGGTGAAAATATGAAAATCAATATCAAATTGAAAGGCTTCTATTGGCCTACCATGTACGCGGATTGCATTCAATATGCCCGTACATGTCATCAATGTCAAGCTTTCGGCCCTGTGCCTAGAAAGTCACCTAATACATTACATCCCACAGCACCGACTTGGCCTTTTGCAGAATGGGGAATGGATATTGTGAGACCATTCCCACCCTCATCTCAAGATCATAAATTCATATTGGCTGCTACATATTACTTTTCTTGATGGGTAGAAGCTATTCCATTACGGGACGTAATTGGAGAAGTGGTTGTCAGATTTGTCAAGCAACACATAATATACAGATTTGGTACTCCTCATAGAATCATGTCTGATAATGGGTCGTCATTTCGAAACAAAACAATATATGTCTTGGCAGCCAAATTTCATATTGATTGGAGGACGTCATCAGTCTACAATCCACAAGTCAATGGGTTGGCTGAGGCTTTTAATAAAACACTCTACAAGCTGCTCACTAAAATAGTTGGCAGCCGAAAGCGTGAATGAGGAGAAAAAGTTCATGAAGCTCTGTTGGCTTACCGAACAGTGTACAAAACCCCTACTGGGTGTTCATCTTTCACCTTGGTATATGGAGCGGAGGCTATGATACCCATAGAAATTGAAATGGCATCCTATCGGGTGGCATTACAAGCTGGACTTCAAGGTCAAGAACAAAGTCAAATAGAAAGAAGACTTGAGGAATTTTCCAATTTAGAAGGAAAACGACTCGAAGCATATAAATGTCTCCAAGCATATCAAGCTAGAATGACTCTTGCATTCGACAAATTGGCAAGACCCAGAGCATTTAAGCAGGGAGATCTAGTCATGGTCAAATGCAGAGAAGTAATGGAAGGAAAGTCAAGTGGCAAGCTGCAACCCATTTGGCTTGGCTCATATATTGTCACTCTAGCATATGAAGGAGGTGCATATAGGTTGGTGGACCACAAAGGCATTGTGTCCTTTCCTCTGCTCAATGGAAAGCATTTAAAGCTATACCATGCGCCAGAACATGAATTCTCTGGCCAATCATCGAAGGAAAAACCCAACTGCCGAAATGGGCAAAAAGTCGAAGAATGAAAAGGTACCCTTCTCCAAGGATCGGTGCTGAAATCGAAGTATATCAAAGATGAGGACAAAGAAATCAAATCCCTACATGTCCGTTGTACAGCCTAAACCCAAATTCTATCAATGTGAAACCAAGGTCACTCTTTGTACAGAACAAAGCTAATGAATGTTTTTTTGAGGAACGAGTGAATAAGTGAAAGTTGAGAAGTCGTTTTACGTCTCTCACTTTTCATTTTTCATTGTTGCCCAAATCAAATCCAAAACATAGCCAGTAAATCATCAAGGTAGGCTATACCCAAATCCAAAATCTCAAATCTCAGCCAGCAAACTATCAAGGTAGGCTAAGCCAAATCAAATCCAAATCTTAGCCGACAAACTACAAAGGTAGGCTAAGCCAAATTCGAAATCTCAAACCTTAGCCATCAAACCACAAATGTAGGCTAACCCAAATCAAACCCATACCACAGGTAGTAAACCACAAAGGTAGGCTATACTTAAATCAAAATCTCAAATCTTAGCCAGTAAACTACAAAGGTAGGCTAAGCAAAATCCAAAATCTAAACCTTAGCCAGTAAACCACTAAGGTAGGCTAAGTCAAACCTAAAATCTCAAACCTCAGTCAACAAACCACCAAGGTAGGCTAAGTCAAATTCTAATATCAAATCTCAGTCAGCAAACCACAAGGGTAGGCTATGTCCAAAACCAAATCTCAATCCCTTCAACCATTATAAATCAGCCAAATGTCAAAAGACCCAAACTCAAATAGCACGTTTCAAAAAAAAAAAAAAAGGTTAAAAATAGAGATACCTCGACGGACTTAAGTATATAGTCTGCTGTATTCTTATGGGTAAAAAGGTCAAAAAATCTGGTTGAGATGAAAATCCGAAATGGCATCTCAGGCAAAAATGGATAACCCCTCAACGTGAAAACTCGAAAGGGTGCGTTGGAAAAAGTTAAAGGGGGCTTGTTTCAATGAAAACTTGAAAGGGTGCTGCAGCTGGTAAAAAATAAAACAACAAAAAAAAAGAGAGAAAGAATGAGAAGGAGTGATTTCTTCAAAATCGTCCTCCTTTCTTTATTTACAAAGTTCCAAAACACTCTGTTATAAATTTATAGAGGGTGACAACAACAATGTACAAGTCAAGCAAAAGAACCAGTATACAAATACTATACTGGATAGTAAAGACAGCAGGGCTTCTTCCTCTTCAGCTTCTCAATCTGATTGGCTTTAGAAGAAATGGATTTACGAAGCTTGGTTCGTTGTTCAGAGAAGGCGGCCTCTTACATCAATGCATCTCTACCCTGTTTAGCCTTCTTTTCTGCAGAAAATCTCAAGTCACCAATCTTGTGTTGCAATATTGCAACCCTATTTCTTTATGCGGCTGCTTCAGACTCCCATGTCTTTCGGCGCTTTTGCGTCTCGTCTACACGGGAGTCTAATCCGTTAGCATCGCTCGTCAAAGAGCATATGTCGGTTTCCAAGGTCTGGATCTCTTGATTATAGGGTTCCCAGGTTGCGATTGCATGAAGGCGACGTACCTCGTCCCAAATTTCTTCAACTGCAATCATCCAAGAATCCTTTGAAAGTCCCATATAAAAAGCAGCGGCAGTATTCTGCTTAAGGGCATGTCTTACAACATCGATAGATGGGGGATCTTCTGCCCTCACAACTACCCTCACTCTCCCGATCAGCGATTCAAGAAAACCTTCGCTCAAAGAGAGTGAAGCAGGCTGAATTCCGGTCGGTCATTCCACACCATGTTCTGGAAAGGTGGCCAATTCTACCAGCTGAGATCCGCTATCGCTAGATTGCGGTGAAGTGCCTGCAGAATACATAAGCAAGCAGCAAAGGAAAGGCAATTAATAAGAGAAATAAGCAAATGAAATACAAGCTTTAAAAAGAAGAGGGAGGAAGAAGACCAAGTCTGCTCCTCCTTACCTGGTGAAGAGTTTCTTTCTTCTATCTCGAGGTCTGAGGGCCGAGGAAAGCGTGAATTCTCGGCATAAATACCATAAGATGAAGATGGTAAATCAGTCGGGTAAGAATGAAAATCTTCTGTGTCCACCAATAAAGCAGATGTTTTTGAATTATACTCTACCCTGGAAATCGTGATCGTCTCCAGCGGTGTGGCCCACCTGAAAGGTAGAATGGGCGCGCATGTCCAAAAAGGGATCTCTCGTGTTCTCCAAAAAGGGAGAGAGGAGCTGACTTTAGGTACGAGATATGGCATGGTTTCCCTTTCCGAGAAAATCGCCTTGAAGAAATCCAAGGCACCTGAGCAAGGAGAAAGTCAATATGATGTACAAATATATAAAAAAGAGAGAGAGAGAGAGGGAGGAGTCAAATGGACCACACTTTTGTTCGAAGGAAGAAAGTACCTTCAGAAATCGACTCTCTAGCAGGAAAGCCTCCTACTGTCACTAATATACTCAACCGTGGCAAGAGGAAGATATTGCTCTGCCGAAAGTCCTAAATCTGCAAATGAAAAGGTGGTATTATCATCATCCATCGCTGCCATTTCAAATGAAGAGCCATGAACTGACAACTCATCATTTCTATCTAATACCAGAGGGTATCTATCTTCCCCGACCTCAGGAGAAAAAAAATGATGAAAATGAAAATGAAAAAATGACGAGAGAAGAAAAGAAAGAAAAAGAAGAAGATAGCGACTCCACAAATCCCCCAAAGGAAAGGGAGTCGTTCTTACCGAAGAAAAAATCAGTAAGCAAACAAGTCATCCCTGTCAAGCAATTCAAATACGAAGCAGCCGTTGAGTGAAGCCAAGAAGGTCAGCCTCAGCAGCAGAATTCCACATCAAATCTTGGATATAGCTAGAAAGGCCGAATTCAAGAGGAAGATGTCAAACCAAATCTCGAGAAAAGTCAGGAAGGCAAGCCTCGAGAGAAAGGTATCAAATCAGGTCGGAGGGCAAAGCCAGAAAACACAAGTTTTATCGACCAAATGTTAAATAAAGCCGTTGAGCCAAGCCAAGGTCCCCCTCAGCACCCGAATCTCTCATCAAATCCTGAATAAAGCTGGAAAAGGCAAGATTCAGGAGCAAGTTGAATCTCGAGAAAAGCCAGAAAGGCAAGTCTTGGGAAGAAGGTACCAGATCAGGTCGAAGAGCGAAGTCAGAAAGGCTGGCCTCATCGACCAAATGATAAGCCATTGAGCGAAGCCAGAAAAGCAAGGCTCAGTAGCCAGGCTCCAACCCAACCTTGGGCAAAGTCACAAAGACAAGTCTCAAGAGAAAATCTTAAATCAAGTCGTTGAGCAAAGTTAGAAAGACAAGTCTCACCAGTCAAATCTCCAATCAAATTAGGTCCTCGAGTGAAGCCAGAAAGGCAAGTCTCGAAAGGAGGATGTCGAGATAAAGTCTCCGGGTAACGTCAGAAAGACAAGACTCGGGCAAAGAAGACTGAAGTCAGCTTCGAGCAAATCCAAGGAGCGATTCTTCAATGAAGCTCAGTCGAGGGGTTCATATCACTTCTCTGAAGTGATGTGCGCTCTCCTAAGTCCTCTTCTGTGAATTGCTGAGTTGAAAAAATGTACAAGCAATAGGAGCCAATGGCTCAGCACAGCAGAGTTGGTGTCAGCCTAAATCACAATAACAAATCGTTGTCCAAAGTCATTGGCGACACAGTGCAAGTGCTGAAGCGCATCAACTATGGCTATGATTTTCAATCCAATTCCTCGCCAGGTCATCAAGACCAGGGGTAAAGTTTGGAAATCGCACGGGACGTCCGCCTTCGCCTTCGACTTCGGCGCACATCCCGTGGGGAGCATTTGTTAGCTCATAAAATTTTCAAATCCCAAAATCTCCATTTCCCAAAACCCAAAAATACCAAAACCTCTCTCCAGTTAAGGGATCCTTAACCAGAGGGACCTCCCTCCGGTTAAGGAAAAATTCCTTAACCGAAGGCACCCCTCTCCGATTAAGGCCTTAACTGGAGGGACCCCTCTCTAGGTATTCATCTCTCCTCTACCCCTCTCCGGGTAAGCCTCTCGCATGTAAACAGGGGAAACCCCTATAAATACCCCATGTAGCCAAATGGCCAAGGGAGGACGGATTCTTGTAGAAAAAAGGGTCGGAGATTTTGGAAGGTCAATTTTTTTAGAAAATTTTCTTGGTGTTTGGCGTGAAGGTATTCGTCCCCGACAAGCCAAGGTCGTCCCCTCCGATTGAAAATCTGTGTGTAAATTCCCCCCTATGTTGAGCTAGACTCCACGGGGGGGTTTAAAATTCAAATATATATGTTTATATCTCCATGTTGAGCGAGTCTCCATGGAGATGAAAATGTCATATGTTCGTATGTTCATGTGTTCTAATGTTTACATATTTTCCATGTCGAGTAAGTCTCCATAGATATAAAATATTTAAACATGTTCATGTGTTCCGATGTTTTAATATTTTTCATGTTGAGTTAGTCTCCATGGGTATAAAATATTTAAACATCACTATGTTATGTTCCATGTTGAGCAAGTCTCCATGGACGTAAAATATTTCCATGTTCAAATGTTTCCATGTCGAGTGAGTCTCCATGGGTATAAACATTTAAACATGTTCATGTTATTTCCCTCATGTCGAGCAAGACTCCACGAGGGTGAAATATGTTTGTGTTCATATGTGTATGCCTCCATAGGGAGACTCTACCCAAGTAGGGACTCTGTCCAAGGCATATTCATATGTTCACGATATATATTCATATGTGCGTATTTTTATGGGAAAACTCTATCCATATGGAGACTCTACCCAAAAGTACGACCATATGTTCATCACATATGTTTGTGTGTTTTTGTGCGGAAACTCTGCCCATGCGGAAACTCTGCTCAAAACACAACTCGTTCAAATATAAACTCTCGGGTCCATGCTCATTTGTCCTGACAAAAAGTGCATGTCAAACTCACAAATAGAGTTCATGCCCCTTTTTTTGTTTTTTGAAAAAAAGGGTCTATTTCGTTTGACAAAACAAATTCATCGTGTTTTTGTTTTCTATAAAAATGTAAACCTCGACTTTACTATCAAGGGTGTTCGGATTTAATCTGATGTAAATCAACATCGAAGATTTAACCCGATGTAAATTAACATCGATTCCGATCGATAGAGAAAGGGTCCAGTACACGAAACCCTAATCGACTGATAAAATAAAATATGCAGAACAAATGTGTTTTAAAAGAAAATAGGCACACTCGTCCAATAGATGGACATAAAATTTTTCTGCGTCGAGCGGATTTCAAATTCTATCTAATAGATAGGCTGGAACGCCCTGCAAAACAAAATAAAAGTCAAATCCAATGAAATGTAACGAATATTTTTCCGCGTCCAACAATGGTAGAGGGTTATGTTTGCACTTATGTTACACAGTAGGGTAATTTTCACATTAGCAATGTAAGATGTTAAGAAACATTTCTTTTAAGGTTCTAACATGAGTTAGTTACATATATCTGATAGTAGGTTATAGCTCCTAATGGAAGGAGCATCTTTTGCCGCTTGCTTACCTAGTGGGCTTATATATCTTGTATTAATCAACATCCATCTAAGAGTGTTATTTCCCAAACATCATACATGTAGGTGGGATTTTTTGTTTTCAATTATCCTTTTTTTGCAGCCATTATTTGTTAACAGCTTTCTTATTTTTAATCTCAACGTGGATATTTGAAAACTGCAGTTTTTCCAATGATTTATGAGCAACATTTCATTTTATATTCCACAAGAATGTTTTATGCTGATTAAACTTGATTGATATGCATGTTCTTTTATGGTTTTTTTTTTATATATATGGTTTTCTTTCTGAAGGAAAGGAAACAGAAACGTGCCGAAGAAGCCAAGAACTCTGCTCCTCCGCGAACTGCTGCTGAAGCAACTCGTCAAATGCTTAAGCGGAAGGTAAGGAGGGTGCTTTTGAAGTTATAAGTTGTAACTAAAAATTATATCAATAGTTTCAAATTTGTCTTGGGAAATACAATCACTTCAAGCTGTCTCTTCTACTATTTACTTCTCCCAAGCAACTGGCAACAGTATCATGAGTGGTTGGCCATAGTGAAGATGGATCAGCAGAAGCGAAATATTAATCTGGTTCTTATTTCTGCGCACATGCATTATGTTTCCCCTTTTATGATAGAAAAATGTGGTTCCTATGCAGGCATTCAGTTCAAAAATTAACTATGAAGCACTAGACACATTGTTCACTGTAAGTGGCTCCTGTTGTATTATCTTCTATTTGTGTTGGTATGAAAGTTTTACACACTGACTTACATTTTTTCAGAATGAAGTATCATGCCTGCAGCAAATTTCCTTTCATTTTCATGTTACACAGACATTTTTGCTAATATTTGTTTGTTCTGCAGACATCTGTTTACCCATTTTCTATTTGAAGATCAACCTGTTGGGATTTGTGATGCAGAGAACCTTATTACTGAATAGGTGTGAGTAAAATATCTTAGGATTAATTGCATATATACCCTGAAAAACTATCTTATTTTGTGTATACCCTTTAAATCTTGGCCTCATCAAATATACCCCATATTCAATGAAAAAGCATCAGTTATATCCCTCAAGTAGTTGGCCATCAAATCTAAGAAATATTCCGCCAAAAAATAGATGGAACTGTCAAATGATGGGTGAAAAGACTAAACTATCCTTTCTCTCTCTGTTGTTCCCTGCTCATTCCCGCAGAACTTCTGGTTGTTCGCAGAACTGGCACAGGAAAATGTTGGTGAAGCTGGTGGTGATGGAAGTGGTGAGGGAGAGGGGCTAGTGCTGGTGGCGGTGGTGCCCTCAATCGTGATGGGCAAATGTAACAACAGGTGCTCATCGCCAACAGTTACCACATTCTTACATATGTTTGCAGCACAAAGATGAGATACCCCAACAAGGTATAGGACTACATGGACGCAAGGGATATGGCCATGGTGCACCAGCTGGTGTATGAGAGCCCGTCAAATGGGGGTGCTCCCTTTGTCTCGCGTGCGTGTTGCATCCTGAGGAGGTGGTCAAGCCACAGTGGAGCCAATGCTTAGAAGCCAGTGCCCCCGCCCAACCCCAATTGGCATCCCCATTCCCTCTCTCTATCCCCTGACTGTTCTCTCTCTCTCTCTCTCACACACACACACACATACACACATAGAGACGGTGGGCGAGACGGTGGGCCTCTATCTATCTCCCCACACCTGCACCTGTGTGTGTATGTGTGTCTATTCTGGTGAAGTGCATGGGAAGGGGCATTGTAGTTGGTGAAGTGAGGGGCATTGGAGTTATATATATATATATATATATATATATATATATATAGAGAGAGAGAGAGAGAGAGAGAGGGTGTGGGTGTTGGAGCTGCTTGACAATGTGCACGGTCCACCCTGTAAAGACGTGGAGGCCGTGGAGGGGAGGAGTCGTGCCCTTGTTGCTGGGGGGAGGCTGTGGTCAGCACTACGGACGGGGATGTCATGCCCCAACTGCAACAGAAAATGTAATCGGGACGCGACAGACAAAAAGAGGCAGGCAGGGACAAATGTAACAATTGAAATAAAACACAACGTTCTCAAAACTTAACTGACCATTATACTTGTACAGGAGTAATACAGATGTAAACAGGGAATTAAAACACACTAACAAGGTTCTCTCCTTTGAAGAAAGGAAGACCAAGAACAGTTAGACTAAAAACACTCTAATCTAATCTATATTCAACAGTTCTAGGTGCAGGCAGGTCTCCTCATCATTCATCCCATCCCGTTGTTGACTAATATTGAGGATTACCTGAAAAATTAGGGAAAGACAGGGTGAGCACTAAAGCTCAGTAGAAATCACCCTCCAATTACTCTCAATCATTTAGTCAATAGTTAGCAGGCTCAACAGGGAATGTAAATAACAGGAACAGGCACTTAAGAGTTCAATAAGAAAGCTAGGGTAAATATACGGGAACAAGTAATCAAGATCAAGCAAACTCATTCATGAGGATGATCAATAAATAATCTTAAGTAGTCAGGCAAACAGTACAGTTGAATTGTCAGTCCAGTAACAATCTAGCAGTCAGGATGGTTCGGGTGCTCCTCCCAAGACCAGATCAGGGCCCCATTGCACAGACATTAGTCCAGTTGGGTCCACGACCCTAGTAAAATCCTTTCATGACAATTCAGTAGTTCAGGAAATGGCCAATAAAGCTCCTACTCTCCAGTTGGCCAATAAGAGCTTAGGAATGCTCTCCAGCTGGTCAATAAGAGCAGTTGGCCAATAAGAGCTTCGAATGCTCTTTAGCTGGACAATAAGAACTTATTTGCCAGGAATTCCAAGAAATTAGTTCAGAGCTTAGCAGGAAATTCAAGGAACTAAGGCCAAGAAAGCAAGGTAATCATCAGACTAAAGACATGACAGTCATGTACACTATAAGCTACTTTAATCTAAAGCGATCAAGGAAAAGCTCTGAACTAAGACCCAATTAAACACAAGATTATGGCTTCTAAATACTTGACAAGAGTTTAATTAAGGGATTTAAATGACAAACTGACAAGGGTGCATGATAGACAAGGACTTAAAGTAAACACTAATTATGAACTAGGAAGAATATCTAAAAGGAAAACTCACTAATACTACACTAAAACAAGATGATGAACATGCTAACTAAAGACTTAGAGAGGATTAGAAGAACCTACTTGAAAACTTGAAGTTGGAGAAGCCTAAGACCTTCCCGAGCCTCCTTCCTTCTCCTCCCCACACTTGAGCTCTTTCCTTGAGGTGAAGGAAGAGGGGTTGGGGGGTATTTATAGGCTCTTGAGACAGCTAAGGTAAGAGGGCTAGGGTGGTTCCCCAAGACCCTTAGGGCAATTCTAGTGGTGGGGCCCACCAGGCTTCCTTAAGGGCTAAGCAAGGCTTAGAAGGTTTAGGGTTAGTTAGGGACTAAGTAATTAGGCGGATTTTTAATTAACACCTCAGGGAATTTTTTTCTTTCAACTTTAGCCTGAGATTTTTTTAGAAATTGCAAATATGCCCTTTCTGAACTTTTCATAATTGTGCATATGTCCCTAGTTAATTCCTGGGGTATTACAGGGGAGCTCCCGAAGTGGGACACCAGAGTTGGGGAGTGGAGGCTTCAAAGTTGCAAACATTGAGGGGGATGCTGATGAGGGTGAGGATGTAGCGGCCGAGATGGCACTGTGCAATCCACCTTTGGTGCAGGACAATGTGCCGCTGACAACCCTTCCCCATGACCATGGCAGCCCTCGATCTTGCATAGACACACAGACCCCTTTCAACACCCCCTCCCATGGCCACACCTCTCTCTCTCTCTCTCTCTCTCTCTCTCTCTCCCCCCCCCCCCAAGAGACAGACCAGCGCTGGAGGGGCATATCTGCACCCTCTCTCTCTCTGGGCCAACGAAAGTGTACATCTACGTGATTACCCAGTATTTATGGTTTAGGGTAAGTTGCTCATTTCCTACCTTTAACTCGAACATAGTTGGCTCAACTGATGGAGCCTAATCGCATGGGTATATATGATACAATAGACTCAAATAAAAAGTATGTTTAATGACGTCAATATTTGAAGGTATAGTGTTATTTTGATATATTTCAGGGGTATATGTGTAATTAGCCCAATATCTTACATGGATGAATGGTAAAAAGATTAGGATTTTTTTTCTTTTTCATTTTTTGGAAAAATTACATGTATACCTCTGAAATCTTTCATATTCAGTTATATACCCCCCAATTCCAACTATTATTGTATACCTCTCAAATTGAAAAAAGTCATCGGTTATATCCCTAGGGTTAATTGGCCATGAGAATCTAATATGACTAAAATAATGCCAGAGAGAGAGAACGAGTGAGACTATAGGTGAAAAATGATTAAAAAGTATTTTTTTTAGAGGGCAAGTTAGTCTTTTCTCTTTGTTAACTGTGGTTAAGTTAAATGGATGGAATGAAACGGTAGGGGTATATATGATGCTTTCTTTCAATTTGAGAGGCATACAATCCAATAGTTGGAATTGGGTGGTATATAGCTGAATATGGAAAAATTTAGGGGTATATATGTAATTTTCCTTCATTTTTTTTTTGGGTCTAGCTGACTTTATTTCCACGCAAACCTGTCAGTTGACAGGAACTTGCATGAGAAATTTGTCAGGAATGCAAGACAAGTCAACCTGATGAAGACAGCATTTGAAATTATAGAACTTGCACGATTCAGATATAGGTCTATGTCTGTTGGATCAATGTCCATGACATTATTGTTTAACCCTTCATCCAGAAAAAGAGAGGAAAATGATGAAAACAGGGTATTTTTTGGATTTGCTTGTGCTGAGAGCCTGAGAATGCATGTTTTGCATCACTTCCTTTGCAGTCGGAGGGAGGACAGAAAAAGCAGCAGCATATGGAGTCCGACAACAGCTATAAACCTGCGAAACATGATGATGAGCCAAATGAAGTGCATGATTCTTTGTTGAAGAATTATCACAGTGATCACAAGGCAGCACAGGACACAGTGGAAGGGGATGATGACACCGGAGGAGAGTATGGTGATGACTATAATTATGGAAATGAAGATGACTGTGAGTTCGAGTTCTATTGATGATAATTTATATTATTCATTCCCTTCTTTTTCATGTTTTATGACATCCCTCCTTGCGCACCATCCAAGAGAAAGTGGGTTGAAAATTGCTGGGTAGTGATTGACATCTCTCATCAGTAGTAGGACAAACCATCAAGCTTTCCCCTGTGCATATTAGGGTGGGGCGTAAAAAAATATTCTTACCTGTCTTCTCAAAGATGCAAGGAGTGTCTTTCCGCCCATGGACCAGGAATGTTGTATATGGAACTCTTATGTCAGCGATTAGGTGATCGTTTGTTGTCCTGTGTATGTATGGTTATTCATTTGAAGGCCATGTTGAACAATGAATTTCATACATATGATGCTTTCTTACCTGTTTACTTTCAAAAAGCTTTTACCTATGTCTTGGATAGAATTTCCTCTGTGAACTAACACGATAAAGAAATCAATATATGGAAATGCACATCTTTATGCAGCTTGTTTGGTATGAGAAATGCATGATGCAGAAAAAGGAATGGCTTAGTTGTGCAACACAACTACTCCTTTTCTTGAGGTGGTCTTTGTGATTGATTAGTCATGGAGAATGCTCGAGTAGATACTTCTCGTAACTGTGGTCTAGGGTTTATGTTTGGCAAAACTTTTAGTCGGATTTTTTTTTTTTGGCTTTCACCTTCGACATAAGAAACATAAGTTGGAAGTAATTGTAACCGGTAGACTTGGATGGTTTCTTAAGTTAAATCCTTACCAACAATCTTATAAGCTTCGATAGGACCAAAAATTGAGTCTTGGTCGCACATGATTGTGGCAGAGTTGGTCTTGTCCACCTCAACATATATGTGTTAATTGGAGTATGATTCTTCTACGTTCCTCTGTTGGGTCTTCCAGATCCTACGAAAACTTTTTTTCAGTTTTGTTATGTCTGTTGCGCTAGGTTGCTCATGTCCGTATGGAGGTGCTCCTTCAAGTTGTGCAACGCTACTTTTTAGTTCGAATGAAGCTGTTTGCATCATTAAATGTTCGCCAACTTTATTTGCATGTCAGCGCATATTGAGACAGTATTTCTAAATGACCGGTAAAATGATTAATTTATAATGCTATTGGTCCTCGTGTACTATGTGTGGGCTCCACTCAATAGAGTGATTATGTCATTTGTCACTTTCTAATTTGTTATTTGTCTCTCTTAAAATTATTGTCACCCTTGGTCGTTAAAGGTAATAAATAGTTGACGAAGAATGACAAATAACCTTTATAGTGGAAATATAGAGCTACATGAGAAAAGGGGGTGAAAAAAGTGGTGGGCCAAATATTTCTCTTTCTAAATTCTTGAGGGCACATGGGAAAGAAGCATATGCTCTTGATATTATTGAGGGCTTTGCTACACTAGGGCCGGTCGAGCAAGTAAAACTCTCCAAAAAGATTTTTACTTGCTGAAATTACATTTACCTTGGATTAGACCAAATGTTTACACGTACTTTCTAAAACGCCACAGAAAAGCGTCCAAGTAAAACAATTCAGGCCAATATTGGCTTGTAAAAAGTAAGTGTACACCTCATGACCGAGTGATATGGACCTCGGAATTTTGTTAGGTATGGTGAGAGGCCCTTGTCTAATTGTTTATCGTATGAATGCATCTGCCCTACCCACTACCCTTCTAGGTATTTGCAAGCTGTAGTAGAACAATACCTCCTCTTCTGTTTGTTGACTTGAGCTCCTCAAATAGGAGGAGACTGCTTGTCCTCCCCAACTTTAGTTTCGGGTTTAGCAAAATTGTGCTTTTAGCTCGTTTATGGAATAACAGTTTTCATGTCTTAATAATATGAAGGAATAATTAGGGTTCTAATTATCTAACATAGTCAAGATTTTTCTTTGGGGGTGCAAACTAAAAATAGGTCTCTATTTCTCAAATTAATATATTCATTTTGTATAGCATATTTGTTTTAAATTTTACTAAAATATACTAAATACCTTAATATCTATAGAATTCAATACCTTACTATATATATAAAATTCTTAAATTTACTTTAAAAGTATATGAGCTTGTTGTATGTTATGCTAAGCTATGCATGAAGTTGAGTTTCTTGCAGTGATCTAAAACAGAACGAGTGGACTTAAAATAAGTTGTTCGTTGGTTAAAAAAAAAAAGAATGTTTTATTTTTCTTTTTCTATAAATAATCACACTAACTAAAATGCGTATCATGACCCCATTCCAAATCTCTCTGGGGATGTCACCTTACATTTGAACTCGTGAATAGAAAATTTCACTGGACACAGAAGGTCAAACCGTTTACAAGTGTAAAAAGCATAGTCATTTTATTTTCATTAACCTACAACATTTATAATATTGTAATCTTTCATCTTAAAACTCGTTTTTAGGTTGTATGTACAAAAAATAAAAAACTAAACCTAAGTCTCCAACATTTCTATAGACCACTCCACCCTTTTCATCGTTAGAGTAAAAGTCACTCCTTACTGAAAGCTTCTAAAACAACGGTTGTCTGTGCACTTTTAGAACCAATAATATGTCTATTATATAATAAATTATAAATTCACATAATAATATAAATTTAACCTTATTTCAACATATTCTAAGCACATAACAGATGTGAAAAAAATATAGCTAAAATATCGTAATTATTTGAAATGTATATAATTCTCTAATTTTATTCAAACTAATTAATAGGTAAGTTTAAAACTTGGAATTGGCTAGACCAATCATATTTATAAGAGTTCAATGTATCAAATCACATTCAGAAGCCTGACATAACAAATAAGATTATATTCATATGTAAATTCCCACATTCAGGTTAATTAAAATATTGTTCTATAGACAATAATTTTATTGAAATGCATCCAGACCATAATATAAAGGGCTATTCAAAATAAATAAACACCAAGGAATACATATGAATGGTACCAAGGTCTGGATTAGCTGCTAAGATTAGTTAGTCAGTACTCCATCATAACCATCAACAAAAAGAACAGCTCCTAGATCTGACATCCCTTAAGATGGCATGTCATTGTATTTAATTTTGTTTTAATTAAGTATACAAGGTAATCAAGAAGTATTAAAATCCAAACAAAGTTGACATAGAAATTTTCTACATATTTTTACATATTACCCCCTAGATCTGTCAACACTCCCAATAATACGCTGGAATCTTGATAGTTCCTAATAACCCCCCTAATATACTTTGGTTCAAAAATAAACCTTTGGAGTTAGTTGTCATCGGAGAAAGGCAATAACAGAGAATCTTCCGATTGAAAACTCTGTTACTAAATTTTAAAGCTCAAATCTATTTCAATAAGTGTCATTTAAAATATAATAAAAAATTTAGATTCAAGGATGGATCTTAGTTTTCATCTCTCCTCCTTCCCCTTCTTTTTACTAGCAAGAGGGAGGGAGTGGTTGCAAGGTGAATTCCGACGAGGAGTGGATACTAGGTGTGGGGGTGGCGGTGGTGCCAAGAAGGGAAAGAAGAGAAACCTCTAGAGTAGTTTGTCCGAACGCCGGGTGTGGACATGGACAGAATCTGGTTTTGTCTGAGAAATATTACTCGTTTTTATTACATTTTTAGTGCATTTTGACCTCTTTATTAGGTGAACACAATTAAAGTTGTAAATAGAACTTGAAAATTTGATATTTCGATCTAATTTTGATAAAAAAATATTAATTTTAAAATAAAAAAATGATACCGATAATTTATAGAAACATATATCAAATATTTCGATAAATTATCAAAATCAAAATTAAAAAATAATCAAAAATCAAAATCAATATTTGTTATTTTAATAAATTATCTATAATCTCAAAAGACAACCATGATAAATATCTTAATTTATCAAAATTTCAGTTCCAAAAATATAATCAGAATCGAAACGTAATTAGAATTAGCTATTTCAATTTTATCAAAATTGGAACTAAATTTCAATGATCAAAATCGGAATAAAAAATTGTATTTCCAATTCTGAATCCAACCTGATTGCAACTTAAACACAATGTGTCAATAATATATTGACTAATGAAAGAAGCCCAAAATACAATAAAAATATAATAAGAAAATGCAACAAGTCTTTCTATGGAAAGAAAGAAGTGTGCGGGGAGATGTAACTGTGCTTGTCCCGGGGGCTTTATAAATAGAGGACTTTGTACTTGGTGCTATTACCCGCACCTTGGGCACCATAGTCACGTCATGACTGTGAAGCCCTCACTTTTGTGAGTGATAACAAGAAAGTGCTGGTAATAACACTGGATGGTAATAATTTTCTTTATAATCAAGTTTTCTCTTTCTCTCTCTTCACACGTGACTTGACTCCACGACCAAGCCCAGCTACCCCCCAATATGCAGGGCCCCGACCGACACAAGGCAAGGGTACATCGTCAACAAAACAACTCCCACTGGGGAGAACCGCGCTGTAGTGTGGTGGTTGCCACTCTCTCTCTCTCTCTCTCTCTCTCTCTCTCTCTCTTCCAAAAAAAGGACTCTCCTATACCAACTTACCAATTTAAAAAAAGATAGCTACCGCAAGGTGCTACTGCCTTCGAAGTTCGAACCAGTGGGAGTGGAACAAGAGGCAGGGGCGAGGGACAAGCTCCAAGGAAATCGTAGCGATGGGTGGCGTGGAGGTCAGAGTTGGCGAGTTCCTCGAAGAGATGAGATGCCATCGCCAGCTCAATTTCTTCTCCAAAGGGGCGGCATCTGGTTATTAAACACGACATTAATGCCCGCTTTCTCCTTCATCCTCTCCTCCATAGACGGCTTCTCTCTCTCTCTCTCTCTCTCAACGTCGAAGGGAAAACTCTTTTTGTTAATTTAATAAGATTTAAAATCATTCGTCAAAAACTAGTCTTTATTAAGGAACATTTTCTTTAGATACCACCGAGACAAATGTTAATTACAAAGGTGTTTTTAAACAATTAGATAAATGCCAAGGGTTTGTAGGATTATAGATAGATGAATGTGGTATATTACAATTAAAAAATTAATACGGATATGCACAAAATTATCCCTAAATGTAACAAACTAATTACTGCCTCGATACTATCAAATTGCTGCAAACCTCATTCAGATAATAACTTTGAAAATACACCTCAGTTAAAAAGAAGCTTTTGCACAATGACCACAAGTTGCACCAAAGAAATTGCAGATTTAGCATTTCTGCAATATTTGCACAAACATCATTGAAAATATCAGCATCCATCCTTTTTTTTTTGGGGGGGGGGGGGGGGGGGCAGAAAGACCATCCAGACAATTCTTGAAGAGACCACTAAATATATTTCTTCCACACTATTGACATTGTAAATGATAAATATACAAATTTTGATGCAACAAATGTTTGTATGCAAAATTTTAAAAGGAAAAAAAAATAATAATGGAATGCAATCGCGCTCGCTCTTAAAACTCACCTTCTCGGAGCAAACTACATGCAACCTTAGAATGAAGGGGGGGATATGCTAACATTTGTTGCAAGGACTGTAGACCCCATGCTGCGAGGAAGTGTCAATTCCTCTAGAACGAGGATGGACGAGAGATGACATGTTGCACAATAAATGAACTAATATTGACGAAAATTGGGTAATAAAAGAAACTCAATAAATGGAGCGGTGAGATTTTTAACTTTTCTTTTTCCAGGGAATATCCCACTGGCCATAACATTTGACCGCATCAAATTTCATCGCAGTGGCCCAGTGAATGAGAAGAACATAAGCATCTCCATTAATCTCCGATCACTATGGAAATGTCACCATGGAATAATTTGTACAAAATAAATTCTGAAGAATGGGAAAGACCACTTACATTTGTATCATCCATCAAGCTGGTAAAGGCTCTTCCAAGACTGCAATTTCTCAAGGAATGCAAACAAATCAGCAATTTTATCTCAAGCACAAATGACGTAAACAAACGCACAAACATTTTAAAGCAACTCCTCTTTTATATATCCATGCAAGTTTATATGGTTTTAAAGAAAATGTTCAATGATAACACCATAGCTGCATAAAAATGTAATCGATATTGCTACAGACCACCAGAATAGTTGATGGGCATTCATAAAAAAGGTATTGTCATTGTCGGCTGACATCCAAGCTACACATGCAGCAGAAAGTACTCTTAACCTTTGGATAGTTGGATGATCAAGAACTCACTTGTTAATCAATCTTTAGCAAACCAAGTAAATCAAGAGTCAAACAGGGAGAGTTTGCCAAGGAATGTCTAATATTGATGAGAGAGCACAGACAGCAACTTATGTGAGTCTAATAGAATATAACATTGTCCAGAAGCATTATGATCTGCAAGTTTGTCAACCAAAGAAATCTATCCATGCACAAATATGCAAACCAAACACTGTTTGGAAACTAACCTCTCACGGTCTTGGACGTCTTACTTGACTCTGCCACAGGGGTGGTGTTGGGCACATCTGGGAGTGAGAGGTTGTCGTCACCCTCTTGAACTATTTCTTCTTTCCCATCTTCTGTTTTTTTGTCTCAAACCTTCTGTCTCAATCATCGACTCTGCTTTAGTGTCTATAACAGCAGGAGGAGTCGGAAGAGCTTGAAGGGTAATCTAAAATGAGAGAAATGTAGATTCGCATCAGATAAAGAATAGTCAAATAGCCTCAAAGGCTCAAACTCAGGAACTACTGTTCAGTTTCACTAGTTCAAAGCAACGAAAAAACCGAGAGTAACTTAGCTAAGAGAATCCAAGATAATGCTTCCGAAAAAAGATAAAACCCATCTATTAATACACTGCCTTCCACCAGCATCACAAAGGGGAGAAAAATAGCAAAGAGATGCCCTCTTGAACGGTAGTTTATGCCTCCAACAATCACATCAAAAGGTCGGACAAACCACAGGATACACAGTTGGGTATATATTATTTTTGAAAAGTCAGTTGGGTATATTTCAGTACATACAACTAATACAAGCAGAAAGTGCTCGGAAGATGATAAAAACTGCATGTAGTACTACACTGGAAATTTGAGAATCAGTAAAAGACACTTGTCCTTCCAACATAGCATTGTCGGACACGGAAATTTTCGTTTCGATTTTATTTTATATGATGTTTAAGTTTGATTTGATTTTTATTTATTTTTTTTATCTTGCGGCGCGTGCCAGCCTATCTAATAGACAGAAGTTAAAATCCGCACAATGTGGAGAGAATATTTGATGTCCATGGAATGGACAAATGCGCCACTTTTATCTTTGAACTTTATTGGTTCTGTGATTTTTATTCATCAGGCGATTAGGTAGCATGTGCTGGGCCCCTGTCTCCATCGATCGGAATCGATATTTTATTTACATCAGGTTAAAAACCCTTGATGTTATTTTTACATCAATTTTAACCCGAATACCATTGATAACAAAGCCGAGAGGTTATGCATTTTCTAGAAAATTGTAATACGATATTTTCTCTTTATTTTATCAGACAAAATAGATTTTGATTTAAGAGAAAGGATTTGTTCCTTTGAAAAATGTATTTCATTTTTGAAAAGAAGGGTATTTGTTTGAAAAAAAAGGATTTCACTTTGAAAAGGAGTATGGATTTCTTTTGGGTTTTGAAATATAATTTGGAAAATGTGCGGGTGTATACCCATGAATTTCTTTGGGTGTTTGAATATATCATTTGCTTTAGAATTTCATTTTGAAAAGGAGTATGAGTTCATTTTAAGGATTTGACATATGATTTGGAAAATGAGCGGGTGCATCCCTGTGAATTTATTTGGAATTTGAGTGTATTGTGAATTTGGGCAGCGCTCCCACATAGGCAGAGTTATCGCGCGGATATATGAGTATGAACTCAATGGACACATGATTGTATTATTTTTGGGGAGAGTCCCTGTATGGACAGGACTTCCCCATGGAATACGCACATATGTACATATATTTATGGACATATGGATATACTTTTCGACAGAACCCATGTTTGGACAGAGTTTCCTTTAAAAGATATATTCACATGAACATATATTTTGTGAACATATGGATATATTTTCGGGCAGAACCTCCGCTTGGGCAGAGTTTTCTTTAGAAAATATATACATATGAGCACGGAGTTGTGAACATATGAGTATGTTTTCAGGCAGAACCTCCGCTTACGCAGAGTTTCCTTTAGAAAACATATACATATGAGCACGGAGTTGTGAACATATGAGTATGTTTTCGGGCAGAACCTCCGCTTGGGCATAGTTTCCTTTGGAAAAAATATACATATGAGCACAATATTGTGAGCATATGGGTATGTCTTTCGGACAGAACCTCCACTTGGGCAGATTTTCCTTTAGAAGACGCATACGCATATGAGCACAAACACTCGCCCATCCCGGAGTCTTGCTCGACGGGCGGGGAGAACATATGCATCTAAATGCCCATACCCATAGAGTCTTGCTCAATATGGAGGCATTTAGAGCACGAGAACAATGGTATTTAAATACCGTATATCCATAGAGTCTTGCTCGATATGGAAGGTATTTAAACCCCGAAGAACACGCCTTAGGTATTACCCCCACAGAGTCTTGCTCGATGTGGGAGTATGGATTGCATTATGATTTTTTTTTTGAGAAACCCTCCATGGAGACTAGCTCGGCATGGAGGGGGATAGGGGAGATGTCGATGCCGTATGAGGACGATCTCCCTTTCTTTGCGCTTGCCGAGGGCGGATGCTTCACACCAAGCGGGGGAAGAGTCGATACCTTCACATCGAACGGAGAGCCTTGAAGAACAAGCGGAGAATTTGGAGGGAAGAGCTTTATGCTTCTTTTCTTTTGATTTCTCTTCCAATTCTTTCGAAAAAAACCAGAAAAAGGATCTGGGAAGAGGAAGAAGATCAAGATCCTTTGCCCCTAGGGGGCTACATGGCTTTTTATAGGGGTTTTCCCCCCTTTACATTGCATGGGATGGGGATGGGAGCCCCCTTAACTGATGGACAGTCTCATCGATTAAGGTTCTCCCTTTCTTAACCGATGGAAAGTCCCATCGGTTAAGGGGGAGCTCCCCTCAACCGATGGGAGGTTCCATTGGTTAGGGGCCTAACCGATGGAACCCTCCATCAATTGGGGGGGACCTCCCCTCCCAACCGATGGGATGTTCCATCGGTTGGGGGGAGAGATCCCTCCAACCGATGGATAGTCCCATCGGTTGAAGAGGACTCCCCTTCAACCAATGGGATGTTCCATCGGTTGGGGGGTTTAAACCCCCCTAACCGATGGTATGTTCCATCGGTTGAGGGGGTTTAAACCCCTTAACCGATGGTATGTTCCATTGGTTGGAGTTTTGAGCTTGGGGGGGGGGGGGTTGCCTATAAATAGACCCCCATATCCCCCATTAAGAGGGTGTTGGTGCTGCTGGAGTTCTACCCTTTTCCTCAGAGATTTGCTCGGCGAAGAGTTGGATTTGCAAATCCTTGGAGCTTTCGCTGCGCATGCGTGTTCTTTGTACTCGATCTTATAGACCTTGTGCTGCCGGATTTCTTCCGTGACGTATCTTCCTCGAAGCGTTGTTCTTTTTTGAACTTTGGCTTCATTGGGGAGACTTGTTGCCAACTTAATAAATAGACTCCCTTCCTTAACTTGAAGGGCATTTGGATCCAATATTACCTAAGCAACCATGGGGTTACTTCAAGTAATAATGATCTTTAATTCGCCTTTAAGTCACTTCTTAAAAGAGACTTCACCCTTATTACTTAAGCAACCAAGAGGGGCTACCTAAGTAACCATTGGGCCACTATAAATGGACTCTAGTATTTCTTCTAGTAGATATCCACCGCACCTTTTTAGGGTTCAACAAGCATAGAACAAGTTCTTGAAGCAGTGTACTTGAATTTTTGAAGTATCCAGAAGCATAAATAAAAAATATCAGGTCTTCTGAAGATAGATAGAACTTGAAAACTTCAAACGCACATAAATGCAAAACCAGTATTAATAACCAATCTCGGTTATACATAAAGAACAACATAACCAATAGATACAAGCAATTGCTTTGCTAGGAATGAAAGTTTGCCATGAAAGTTCATTTTACTTGTTGTGGAACACGCACAGTTTCTTTCCTTTAAAAATAAGATAGAAAAGAATGGGAATATGATAAGGAGGTTTCTTTTTATGTGCGTGGGTGTGCCAATCTGTCAAACAGAGAGAATTTGAAATCCGCTTGATGCAAAAAATTTACGTCCATTTATTAGACGAGTGTGCCTATATTTTGGCATATTTCTTCTGTGAATTGTTTTATCTAGCATTTAGGGTTTCGTGTAGTGGACCCTTCCCCACCGACTGGAGTCGGTGTTAATTTACATCAGATTGAATCCGAATACATTTGATAATGATGTCAAAATTCATTTTGACACAAAGTCAAAAGAATTTGGAAAATGTAATCTGGATTACAATTTGATCTTTTAAGACCCTTACAATTGGTCCCGATTATATAATCAGATCTTCAAGATTACGTTCCATCGTAGTCAGATTCTTTGAATTTTCTCCTAACTGCATTTAGATTGATTTGCTACATTTCCATCACGATCAGACAATTGACTTTGCTTTTGTCATGGTCACTCTTTTGATGGTGATCAAATCTTTGAAGTGGACTTGGTGTCTGTAAAGGACATTTCCGCACAAGGACGAGTATATTTGACACTTTTTGGGTATTTTATGCAGCTTCTACCTTTCCTGAGTATTTTGCAATTTCATATCCTTTGTGGGTCTTTCAGTAATTTTATACCCTTTTAGGGGTTTTATTACAATTTAACCCCTTATGGGTATAATTGTAGTTTATGACCCTTTCTGGGTACAACTGTCATTTCTTTGACTTTCCTAGCGTTCCTACCATTTCTTGACCTTCTTGGACACTATCACCACTTCTTGACATTCCCGAGCGTTCGTGTCATTTCTTGATGTTACTAAGATATTTTTGCTATTTCTTGGCATTATTTGACATTTATACCATTTTCTTGGCGTTCTTTGGATTTTTGTCATTTCTTGACAATCTCCAAACTTGGAGTAGCCAACCATAAGCCGAACTCAGGAGAGCGTACACCGCTTCAGAGAAGTGACATGGATCTCACTCCACCGAGCCGTGCAGACAGCATGCACCAAGCTTGACAGTCATTTCTTTGACATTTCTCGGACTTTCCTATCATTTCTTGGAAACCTTGGCCTTTTCCGTCATTCTCTGACTTTCTTAGCTATATGTTGAACTCAGAAGAGCGCACGCCACTTCAGGGAAGTGACGTGGGTCTCGCTCCACCGAGCCGTACAGACGGTGCAAATTTGATCAGAGAATTGAAAACTTGACCAATGTTGTCTTCTGGAGAAGAAGATTTGGACAACATTATATTTTTACCTTTATCAGAACTTCTTCATAATTTCTACCCTTTGAAAACATTTCCACAATTTCTGTCTTTTCGAAGACCCTTCTGTAATTTTTATTCTCACAGAGGCTTCTTACAACTTTCCATCCTTTTGAGGACTTTTCTGCCTTTTTTACCTTTTTGGAGGGACTTTCTATAATTTCTCCCCCTTTCAAAGGTTTTCCTGCACAACATATATCAGATGAACAGCCCTTGCAACCCTTTGAAGGGCCTTCAACTTTTTGGAGCTCTCCAAAAACCCATCAACACCTTCTTCTTCTTCACTGCTTGAAGAGAGCTTTGGCCGATGGAGAACTTGTAGCACTTCATAAATGAGGGTTTGCATTTGATACCCCTCATAACTACTTGATGACCACAAGAGTGATCTCTATAAACACATGTGGTAAATGTTGCCCAGCTAGCAAGCCCAGAGGGGGGGGGGGGTGAATGGGATTTTTAAAATTTTGATCACTTTAAAACCTGTCCACAAAAATGTTTACATAAAACACACTTTGATGACTGTTAGTGTTAGTAAAGATAAGATAGCAAACAAAAGGCAATCAAACACACGACACAAGGAATTATACTGGTTCGGATCTCCTCTCCACAGGAGTCCTACGTCCAGTCCCTGAGCAATACCTCAGGATTTCACTACCCAAGGGTACATTCTCCCTTAAGGACACTTATACACCCAGCCGCAGCTGGTCTTATCTTCACAACTCGAAGAGGAATTACAACACCCTGGATCCCACCAGGTCTTCCTTCAACACGAAGGGAAAATAAACACCCTGGAACCCACCAGGTCTTCCTTCTACACGAAGGGAAAGCACACAGGAATGTGTTCAGAAAGATAAGCCCCTGGATCAAGCTAACAACACAATGCTTGATCCGAAGCAAATGCTGAGAGGAAGAAAATGAGCAGTAATGAACTCTCTCAGTATACAAAAATGCTCTCTCTCTATGATCTACACTCGATGCAGAGAGCTAAGAGCTAGACAAGCAGAGGAGTACTGAAGCTTCGCTCTTTCAGATGCTCGCAGAAAGCTTGTAGAAGATTGTCGTAAGAGAGCAGTTATTTTTGTTTTTGGAGCTTCAGTCTTCTATATATGTCTTCCATTTGAAAGTTGAACGTTGAAGTGTCCGTTGTCTCTAAGCTTTTGTTTACCTTAGACTGCATGGTACTGTACAGCTTCTTATTCAACAATCTTTAGCTTTCCATGCACGCAACAAGAGAGAGGATCTTCTTTGATGTTCGTTATCTTCCATATTGTCTAACGTTATATTAAGGTGCGCTGTCAGAGACCTGCACGCATTAAATGCTAAAACAATAGACAGCTAAGCTATTTCTTGTTGTCAGTCAACATTAGAGTGATTTTATACGGAAATGAAAATTCCATTCTGTTCTTCTGAAAAGATGTTTACAGTATAAGTATGAAAATAGAAGATATCGTTTGTATGCAGTGCAGTGATATGTTCAGTCATAATAAATGCATGGATGTGAGAGAAACGCGAGGGAAGACTTTGACTTTTCAAATTATTTGAGAATAAATTTGAATATCAAGTCGATATAGACCATGAAATCGATATGAGCATAACTTATGAAACTGATGTGTGGATAAGTCGTTACTCATGTGAATCGTTATACATTCATAAGCAAATCGATGTACACATAAATCGTTATGCATTACTCACCGAATCATTGTAGAGACAAATCATTATGATACTATCAGCAAATCGTTATGGACAAGTCGTTATAATCAAATCGTTATGAGAAAATCATTGTTTCACTTGTCGAGTCGATATGGTGAACGATTCGTTGTTTAATGTATCGAATCGTTATGGAGATCAAGTCATTATGTAACTTAATGAATCGTTACAGTGACTGAGTCGTTGTGTAACTTATCGAAACGTTATGAGACTTAATGAGTCGTTGTGAAACCAAAATTGTTGTGAGAGAAAATCGTTATTCTCACTTATCAAATCGATGCGACGACCAAATCGTTATGAACCAAGTCGTTGTGAGAACAAATCGTTGTTCTCACTTATCAAATCGTTATGAGACTACCAAATTGTTATGAACCAAATCGTTGTGAGAGCAAATTATTGTTCTCACTTATCAAATCGTTATGAGACTACCAAATCGTTATGAACCAGGTCGTTACGATCTTTTATTAAATCGTTATGAGATAGATTTCAATAGAATAGCAATGACTTATGAAATCGTTATAGAACCAAAATCGATGTGAATGAGGAAATCGTTATGATGCTAAGGAAATCGTTATAACAACTAGAGAGTCGATGTGTACTTAGAAAATTATATGCCCTGAACTTTAAATTGCTAGTATGAAGAATACTTACCAGTTTAATTAGCTTGTTTTTCTTTGTTAGATTTCCTGTGCTCAAATCTCATAGAAAATATGTTAGAGATGCACATTGTCTTAGTTTTGTTAATCACCAAAATAGATATGTAATTCATTTAAATTACATGGGGAAAAACTAATCATCAATCTCCCCCTGTTTGGTAATGACAAAACATGGCATAAGCATAATGAAGTAAATCTAAGGAGTTGTGCGAAATTAGAGATGTTTTCAGAATGATGTTATTCTTCTCCCCTTTTGTCATTAAGCAAAAAGAATAAAATGTTGAGACAAAGATGAAGAGAAAAGAGAAAAAAATCAAAGAACTTTGCTATTTATCTGAAGGGGTTACATGGAGGTAGAAAGCAGGAGATAGAAGGGAGGCATGCCGCTGAAGAATGCGCAAAGCCTTGCATTCCTGCTCCTCAAAATAGGTTTGAAAAACCCCAAAAGCAATAGAGTAAGATGACCCCATGTCAGGAAGCATTCTCTTGATGTGAAGCTGGCTCTGATCTTCTAGAAAATTAGCATATTCATCGTTGCCAAGAGATTCTTTGAAGGACATGAAAGAGCCAAAGCTGGCAAACCGAAGAAATTGATTGATCTTGATAGGGTAGTGGATCTGATGCTGCAGAAGATCTTTCTTGAAAGCCATAAAAAGCTTGTACCGCTCGACCCACTGAAGGTAAGGGTCCTGAACTAAATTGATAGAGTTCATGTCCAAAAAGGCTTCAGCTGTAAGAGTAGGTTTCCCTTCTTTGAACAAGGAGCTATTGATGGATTCCAGCTGAAGTGCAGACTGATTATAGTGCTTTTCACACTCAGAAAGTAGAGGGGCAAGAACTTCAGATGATATGCTCCCCTGATAGAATTCTCTATAAAGGAAATGAGAGAAGGAGGGTAGGCGACCCTGCTGAGTAGAGATTCTTCCCATAACCCGAGCAAATCTTTCAAAAATGATTGGACCAACTGAGGAGTCCATGACCAAAGAATGCAACTTGGGAAGAAAGACTATTTCTAGTATTTTCAAAGTTGCAAAATCTACCTTGAAGGAGCGATTGACATGATTCTCAATCTTGACCAAAGAAATGGCTCCCTGAAACTGACCCAACTGAACTTCAGGTAGCTTGTGGAGATACCGATAGTCATTGTAAAGCTGGAAGTATCGAGTGAGTCTTACTTCTGTGAGAATAGTGGGTCCCCAGATGGCTTGATGATGGATCACAAACCATTCAGATAAGGTGAGGGGATGATCCCTGGGTGGAAACTGATCTGACTTTGCAAGCAAAAATTATCTGTAGAGCGCCTTGTGCACCTTAGCCCATTGATCTTCAGTTTTGCACTCAGCCGATTGGAAGATTTTGGACTGATCGGTTTTAAAGATATGACAATAGGGAAGAACAACATGAAGATGATCAGTGAGATTGAGATGAGGAAGTCCAGAAAGGGTGGCAAGAATGTATTTTTGGAGATATTCTTTATAGATTGGTTTCCTCTTATGTTCAACAGTGAGGGAAAACCAAAGAGGAGGAAATTTTGGTTCAGAAGGAAAAGCAAGAGAGGTGGAAATTTTTCTCTTTTTAGAGACAGGATTGGGAGAATTTGTCCTGTGGACATGATTGGCAAGCGCTAAGATTGAGGTGAGAGTTTTTCGCTCAAGTTCATCCTCAAATTTATTGGAAAATGCACTAGAAAGTTGTGCATTTTTAGGAATAAAAGCAATAAAGGAAGGAGGAGGTTGATGATGAAGGAATGATGAACTAGTATGAGTAGGAAGGGGGGATGGTCCGGAAGATGGAGGACCAGAAGAAGATGAAGGTCCAGCTGATGGTGAGACTGGATGTTCTTCAATGATAGGAGGAGGAAGAAGAATGGAAGAGGAGGTGGTAGGTGATGAGATGGATTGAGAGGGAAAGGGAGTGGGAGAAGAGATGGTGCGAGGCATAGGTTGTTTGAAGGTGATGGGTGCTAGAGGTGCTGTGGAGGAAGAAGGTGGTGAAGAAGGGGCTGGTGTTGCAAGAGGTGAAGACGCAGGGGCTTCTGGAGCTACAACAGGCTCTTCTACTCTTGGATCCATTGGCCCTGTTGGCCCAACCACATTCTTAGATGGCCCTGATGGCCCTGCCTCATTCTTAGATGGCCTTGATGGCCCTGCTGGCTTTTTTGCAATTGGTCCAGATGGCCCTGCTGGCTTTTCTAGAGGTGCCCCTAATGGCCCAGAAGGAGTATGAGGGGCAGAAATTTCAGTCACAAACTTTTTGATACTGCCAAACTCACTTCTCATCCATCTAAAAACTGCTTGACTATTCCAAAATCATTTCTCAAAGATTGGATCTCAGAGGTCAAGGCTCCAATCTCCTTGGCTGCTGAACTCTGGCTAAGAAAGATTGACTGGATATCCGATTGCATTGAGCATAGAATTTTGTCTTGCTCATCCAGTCTTTTGATAACAGGCTTCATATTTATCTTCAGCTTCTTCTTCTTCTGATGTGGCCGCCAGGTAAGGAGAGAAGTTTCCTGAGCCACTTCTTTCCCTTGACTTCTCTTGCCCTTGCAACGGGCTCCATGCAATCATCAGTGTCATCTGAGGCACTTTCCACTATGCCTTCTCTGAACTGATCAACATTGGGGACATTAGCTGTGTGCTCCCCCTGAGAAGCTGCTTGCTCTTCAACAACTTGCTCTTCTTGAATAGGAGTGGTTATGCCTTGCACATCTTCAATCACAATCTCCTGCTCCCCCTGAATGGGAGCATCCTCCATCACCACATCTGCAGTGTGGCTTGATGTCACAACTTCTTCTTCAGGAGCAACCTCTGGCACACTTTGAGTGCTTGGAATGGAGTCTAGCACTCTTTTGAGGACTGACCCTACCATAATAGTTGGAGGGGCAATCACTTGCAATTGCTTGACAGGTTCAAGGTGCTCCGGAGGAATATCCTCTATTCTGCTACCTGCTGCTTCTTCTGCTGGTTCTGCTACTGCTAGTGCTGTTGCCCTGGTATCTACTTACTCAATTGCCTCTTCCTGAACTGTTGTTGATGCTACTGCTTGCTGGACCTCGTGGGCTTCGCCAATGATGGCTTCACCCTCAGCCACTGAAGTCTTGGTCCAAACATCATTAACCAATGAGAAACCACTTTTCTTCAGATTCCTACTGCGAATTGCTTGCCCCATCTTTTCTGACACTGCTCCAGATAAATTGACTCCAAAATGTTGAAATACTCTGGTTAGCAGGTGGGCATAAGGTAGAGAAACATTCAATTTGCTTTTCTTATCCCAGATCTGAGCATGAGCAAATTTCATTCGCTCCAAGATAACCTCTGCCATGTTTATATCCTGGTTATGGATAGCCCAGAACATCATGTCTGAATCTGCCTTGGTACAAGTTGAGAAAGTAGCACTCCTTGGGACCAATATCTGACAGACTATGAAATGTAGTAGCCGGTTGAAGGCATTCATCTGATTTATGTCTAATTTCCCATCCTTGAGTCTAAATTCGAGACCAACAATCCCTAGCCCCTTTGCCTGGGTGTCCACAGTGTGTACTCCACTGTGGCCGGTGGTGGAAACACTAAACAATGACCTCAAAAGCTCATAGTCGATCTTAATCTAGGTTCCTTTGACAGATGATGTCAATGACCCGTCTTCCTCAGTCTTCAAACAGACATAAAATGCTTTCACCAGGTCCGGATAGCTTACCTCAAATAGGGTTGCCAGCTTTGTCCATTTCATCCTTTCCATTGCTGCAATAACACTGCCCATTCCATTCTTCTGCAAGTCTGTGACATCCACTGCCTTGTTTCCACATAGCTTCATCTTCACGGAGGTAAATCTTTCTTGCTGCTCTGCAGTGAGAAACTTAGCTCCGTAGCCCCCGATGCTGCCGGAAACACCAGAAGAGGCCATGGAATTGAATGGGGAAAGTTTCTAGATGATTGGAAGGAGAGGTGAAGCAGAAACCCTCAAGACATTTCTCGCGGGAAAGAGTTGGAAGCTTGAAATCTCAGAGAGTCGATGTCGGAGTCGTTAGGGTATCGTCTCAGGTAAGTCGAAAGAGATGGAGGCGGGAGGTGAATCGTTGCAACACAGATTTCGGGATATATATAGAATAGCAAAAAGTGACTTTTGAGGTGCTGACGCCATAAGGGCAGAAAACGACAAATAAGCATGATTTTGAGATGAAAGAAAGTTTTACAATAAACAAACGACTCTGACAAAAAAATGCGACATCCAGAATTGACAAAATTTTGCTTAACAACAGGGGAGAGAATATTTAATATTATGTAGTAATTATTATTTCAGTTATTTATAGGTAAATCTCTCACAATTTACACATGCCTAATTCCCTTCTAAGAGATGTAAATCTCTCTTCAGGTAAGGCTTTTGTGAAGATATCTGCTAACTGATTCTGAGTATCAATAAAAGAAATTTCTATATTACCATTTGCTACATCACGAATGAAATGATATCTAACCTCAATGTGTTTTGTCCTTGAGTGCTGCACTGGATTTTTGGTAAGGTTTATTGCACTGGTGTTGTCGCACAGCAAGGAAATTGTCTTGGTGTTGAGTCCATAATCCTCAAGTTGTTGCTTAATCCACAGAAGTTGTGTACAACAACTTCCAGCAGCCACGTACTCAGCTTCAGCTGTAGACAGTGCCACTGAATTTTATTTCTTTGAAGACCATGAGATCAGATATCCTGCAAGAAATTGACAACATCCACTGGTGCTTTTCCTATCTACCTTGCATCTAGCGTAGTCAGCATTAGAATAACCTACTAAGTTGATTTCACATGACTTTGGATACCATAAACCTAAATCATGAGTTTTTGCTAAATATCTAAAAATTCTTTTGACACTAATTAAATGGGATTCTTTAGGGTCTGCCTGATACCTAGCACACATGTAAACACTGAATAATATATCAGGTCTACTTGCTGTTAAATAAAGCAAAGAACCTATCATACCTCTATAAAGCTTCTGATCTACTTTCTTACCATCTTTATCACTATCTAATCTTGTTGATGTACTCATTGGTGTTGACAGTGGCTTGGCATTTTCAAAATCGAATTCTTAGCAGCTCTTTTATGTATTTGGCTTGACAAATATGTGAGGCTTCTTTTCCTTGTTTGATTTGCAATCCGAGAAGTAGTTAAGCTCCCCCATCATGCTCATTTCAAATTCTCCCTGCATTAGCTTCTCAAAATACTTGCAAAGAGATTCATCAGTAGATCCAAATATTATATCATCAACATATATTTGAACAAGTAACATATTTTTTAGTTTAGACTTAATGAATAATGTGCTATCTACTTTTTCTCTAATAAAACCATGATCTAATAGAAATGCACTTAATCGTTCATACCATGTTCTAGGTGCTTGTTTTAAACCATATAAAGCTTTATGCAATTTAAATACATGATTCGGAAAATCCGTGTCATCAAAACCAGGTGGTTGTTCCACATAAACTTCTTCTTTTATAAAACCATTTAAAAATGCTGATTTCACATCCATTTGAAAGAGTTTTAAATTTAATGTAGATGCATAAGCAAGTAGAATTCTAATAGCCTCAAGTCTAGCTACTGGTGCATAAGTTTCATCGAAATCTATGCCTTCCTCTTGGGAATAGCCTTAAGCTACCAGTCTGGTCTTGTTTCTTATGATTACACCAGCCTCGTCCAATTTGTTCCTGAACACCATTTGGTGCCAATCACTGGATGATCTGATGGTCTAGGAACAAGTGACCACACATAGTTTCTCTTGAACTGATTCAATTCATCTTGCATGGCTAAAATCCAAGATTCATCAGTAAGAGCTTCATTGACTGTCTTAGGCTATATTTGTGAAACAAAAGCTAGATAGTCGCAAGGGATTACATTACCTCTGGTTCTTACCCCAACTGACGGATCACCAATGATGTTGTGTAGAGGGTGATATTTCTTATACCTCCATTCTTTTGGAAGATTATCATGAGATTTATCCTTTTGTTGCAGGTCTTCCAAAGGTGGATCTTCCTTGTCCTCAATGGATGTATCCTTTAATTTCTTAGACAATTTTTCTGCATCATCAATATCACTGTCTTCTTCTTCTTTCAAGGAAGGATTAGTTTCATCAAAAATAATGTGCACTGATTGTTCAATTAACAAGGTACGCTTATTAAATATTCTATATCCTTTAGGTTTAGAGGCATACCCCATGAAGATACCTTCATCTGATTTAGCATCTAACTTACCGAGGTCTCTTTTGCTGTTGTTGTGGATGAAACATGGACATCAAAAGTCCTGAAATGACTGATCTTGGGCTTCTTTTCTTTGTATAGCTCATATGAAGTCTTCTTCAGGATTGGCCTGATCATAACTCGGTTGATAATGTAACATGCCGTATTGACTGCTTCGGCCCAAAAATACCTTGGCAGATCATATTCTGACAGCATTGTCCTTGCCATATCCAATAGTGTTCTGTTCTTTCTTTCAGTAACTCCATTTTGCTGAGGCATCCTTGGTGCTGAAAAATTGTGCTCTATGCCTTGATCATCACAAAACTTAGAAAATCTCTCATTTTGGAATTCTCCTCCATGGTCCGATCGAATGCTGATAATACTATACTTCTTATCCCTCTGTACCTACTTGATGAAGCTTACAAAACTGTCAAAAGTATCATCTTTGTGTTCTAGGAAAGAAACCATGTGAATCTGGAGTAATCATCTACTATAACAAATCTAAAATTCTTTCCTCCAAGACTTGTAGTTCTCATTGGCCCAAATAAATCCATATGTAGGATTTCTAAGGGTTTTGAGGTTGTTACCACAGTCTTCGACTTGAAGGATGACTTGGTGTGCTTTCCTTTTGCACATGGCCCACAAACACCATCTATTCTTGTGCTAACTTTGGGTAGGACTTCCACCAAGCTTCTCTTGATCAACTTTCTCATACCATCCAGACTGCAGTGACCCAATCTTTTGTGCCACAGTTCAGTTGACTGCTCTTTGCTTGCCGCCAGACAGATATCCTGATCTTTTAGTTCTTCTAGGTAAAGTACGTATAGGTTCTTTTATCTATTGGCTTCAAATATGACTGCACCATCCTTCATAATGCTGCACTTTGATTCTTGAAATCTGATTTGATGTCCTTTGTCGCACAACTGGCTGATACTGATGAGGTTGTGCTTCACTCCTTTGACGCATAACACATCTTCAATCACTATTTTGCCTTTGCTATTTACTGATCCACTGCCTATCACAGTCCCTTTTCCATTATCTCCATAGGTGACTGTGCCTTCCTCAGCTTTGAGATGAGAAAATAGCTTCCTATTTTCTGACATGTGCCTTGAGCATCCACTGTCTAAATACCATTTTGATGCTCAAAGATTTACCTGCAATGAAACCACTAAGCTTTAGGTACCCAAGTTCTTTTGGGTCCTGGTTGGTTAGTATCATCATTTTTCCTTTTGATTATCTATTTTTTATATTTAGTTGGACATGACACTTTGGTATGACCTAACTTGTTGCAATGGCTATAACAAGACATCTTGGTTACCTTTTCAGTTGGAATGTATTTAAAATTTGATTTATATGATGTGTCTTATTCAGCTATAAACTTTGGTGTTGGATATGTTTTAGGATGTATAATTGTTTCTTCATTGTCTGGAGGTGTGTATCCTAATCCATGTTTCTTTTTACCTGACCGTCTAGCTCCCTTTAGTATTAGTGATGGTTTTCCATTTGTGAATTTATCTAATGTACTTAATAGCTTTTCATTTTCTTCAGTTAGTGTGTTAATCTCCTTTTTAAGTTCATCTGGAGTTTCCTGTTTTTCTAGTTTGTCTATCTGTTCATTTTTATTTTTCAAATCTTCACATAACAAATCGTTTCTTCTTTTTAGTTCCGTAATTTGTTTTTCCATTTGCTCATGTTCGGATTTTAAATCTAAGTTAGTATTTTCTAAACATGCGATGTTTTTCTTACTTGTTTTTAGTAATTTACATACTTCTTTGTATTTACAATATAGTTCATTAAAAGCTTCTTCCAAATTATCAGAATCTGATTCATTGCATGAAGAAAAAGATGAGTCTGATGTTACCTTGTCTTCGATGTTGGCCATGAATGCCAGGTTTGCTTTTTCTTCTTCTTCATTGCTTGAGCTCGACTCGCTGTCCGAGTCGCTACTGTTGTCCCAAGCTGCTGCCATAGCTTTCTTCTTATACTTTCTGAATTTCTTGGAACTATCTTTCTTTCTGAATTCAGCTTTCTTGAGTTTTGGACATTCTGCCTTGATATGTCCTGGCTTCTTGTATTCATAGCAGATTGGTTCATTTTTCTTTGTATCTTTGACTTCAGACCTTTTGAAGTCTTTCCCTTTCTTGAAGTATCTTCTATCAGACTGATATTCTTTAATATTCTTTGTAATCTGGACATCATTGCTTCTTCATCTTCACTACTGTTCATGATCTCTTGGCTATACGATTCTTCCTCTGATTCATCTTCTTCTGCCTTGAGTGTGTTGGAATGCTTCTTTCGGCTGGAGGATTCTCCCAACCTTTTCATATTTATTTCATGGGCCATAAGAGACCCAATGAGCTTCTCTAATGACATTATCTTCAGGTCATTAGCCTCCTCTATCGCTGTAACCTTGGAGTCCACGAGGCAGGAAGAGATCTGAGTATTTTCCTCACCATGTCTCCCATTTGATAAGTCTTACCCAGACCAGCTAACCCATTAGTGATATCGGTGAATCTGCTGTACATCTAAGTAATGGATTCTCCTTGTTGCATTTGGAACCTTTTGTACTGTGTTACCAGAATGTCTATTCTGGTTTCTTTAACCTTGTCAGTTCCTTCATATGTGATCCTTAGCTTCTCCCACATTTCCATAGCGGATCTGCAAGCTGATATGCGGTTGAACTCTTTCTTTCTAAGAGCACAACATAGGATACTCTTGGCTTTGCAGTTCAAAGAGATCTTCTTCTTGTCATCTTCCGTCCATTTATCCTTTTCATTTGTGACTAGAAGGTTACCTTCTTCAACAATCGACCAGATTTTATAGTCGAGACCTTGTAAGAAGAACTCCATTCTTATCTTCCAGTATGTGTAGTCTTCACCATCGAACAATGGTGGCCTGTTAACTGATTGACCTTCGAAGTGACCTTAGGCTGCCATTTGATCTTTTCTCTTCAGATCATTAGATCTTCTTCTTTGTCGAAGAGACTAGCTCTGATACCACTTGTTGCCCAGCTAGCAAGCCCAGAGAGGGGGTGAATGGGATATTTAAAATTTTGATCGCTTTAAAACCTATCCAAAAAAATGTTTACACAAAACACACTTTGATGAATGTTAGTGTTAGTAATGATAAGATAGAAAACACAAGGCAATCAAACACACGACACAAGAAATTATCCTGGTTCGGATCTCCTCTCCACAGGAGTCCTACGTCCAGTCCCTGAGCAATACCTCAGGATTTCACTACCCAACGGTACAGTCCCCCTTAAGGACACTTACACACCCAGCCACAGCTGGTCTTCTCTTCACAACCCGAAGAGGAATTACAACACCCTGGATCCCACCATTTCTTCCTTTTACACGAAGGGAAAACAAACACCCTAGAACCCACCAGGTCTTCCTTCTACACGAAGGGAAAGCACACAAGAATGTGTTCAGAAAGACAAGCCCCTGGATCAAGCTAACAAACACATGCTTGATCCGAAGTGAATACTGAGAGGAAGAAAATGAGCAGTAATGAACTCTCTCAGTACACAAAAATGCTCTCTCTCTAAGATCTACACTCAATGCAGAGAGCTAAGAGCTAGACAAGCAGAGGAGTGAAGCTTCGCTCTTTCAGATGCTCGCAGAAAAGCTTGTAGAAGATTGTCGTAAGAGAGTTGTTATTTTTATTTCTGGAGCTTCAGTCTTTTATATATGTCTTCCATTTGAAAGTTGAACGTTGAAGTGTCCGTTGTCTCTAAGCTTTTGTTTACGTTAGACTGCATGGTACTGTACAGCTTCTTGTTCAACAGTCTTTAGCTTTCCATGCACACAACAAGAGAGAGGATCTTCTTTGATGTCCGTTATCTTCCATATTGTCCAACGTTATATTAAGGTACACTGTCAGAGACCTGCATACATTAAATGCTAAAACAATAGACAGCTAAGCTGTTTCTTGTTGTTAGTCAACGTTAGAGTGATTTTATACGGAAATGGAAATTCCATTCTGTTCTTCTGAAAAGATGTTTACAATATAAGTATGGAAATAGAAGATATCGTTTGTATGCAGTGCAGTGATATGTTCAGTCATAATAAATGCATGGATGTGAGAGAAACGCGACGGAAGACTTTGACTTTTCAAATTATCTGAGAATAAATTTGAATATCAAGTCGATATAGACCATGAAATCGATATGAGCATAACTTATGAAATTGATGTGTGGATTAGTCGTTACTCATGTGAATCGTTATACATTCATAAGCAAATCGATGTACACACAAATCATTATGCATTACTCACTGAATCGTTGTAGAGACAAATTGTTATGATACTATCAGCAAATCGTTATGGACAAGTCGTTATAACCAAATCGTTATGAGCAAATCGTTGTTTCACTTGTCGAGTCGATATGGTGAATGATTCGTTGTTTAATGTATCGAATCATTATGGCGACCAAGTCGTTATGTAACTTAATGAATCGTTACAGTGACTGCGTCATTGTGTAACTTATCAAATCGTTATGAGACTTAATGAGTCGTTGTGAAACCGAAATCGTTGTGAGAGCAAATCGTTGTTCTCACTTATCAAATCGATGCGACGACCAAATCGTTATGAACCAAGTCGTTGTGAGAGAAAATCGTTGTTCTCACTTATCAAATCGATGCGACGACCAAATCGTTATGAACCAAGTCGTTGTGAGAGCAAATCGTTGTTCTCACTTATCAAATCGTTATGAGACTACTAAATCGTTATGAACCAAATCGTTGTTCTCACTTATCAAATCGTTATGAGACTACCAAATCGTTATGAACCAAGTCATTGCGATCTTTTATCGAATCGTTATGAGATAGACTTTAATAGAATAGCGATGACTTATGAAATCGTTATAGAACCAAAATCGATGTGAATGAGGAAATCATTATGATTCTAAGGAAATCGTTATAACAACTAGAGTGTCGATGTGTACTTAGAAAATTATATGCCCTGAACTTTAAATTGCTAGTATGAAGAATATTACCAGTTTAATTAGCTTGTTTTTCTTTGTTAGATTTCCTGTGCTCAAATCTCATAGAAAATATGTTAGAGATGCACATTGTCTTAGTTTTGTTAATCACCAAAATAGATATGTAATTCATTTAAATTACATGAGGAAAAACTGATCATCAGTAAAGTCCATATGGTCTTCACATGGAGAGATATACACACAAACATTTCACGAACACGTGGTCTCCATGTACACATGGTTTTTACGACCACATGGCCTCCATATAGAGATATACACATGAACGTGCCTCAAACAGAGTCTCCGCACAGGCAGAGTTTCCACATAGAGATTTGCACATATGAACATTTCACGAACACATGATCTCCATGAACACATATGGTTTTTATAACCACATGGAGATATACAGACATGAATGTGCCTCGAGTAGAGTCTCTACATAGGCAGTCTTTGTTGAACCACTCTTATATTTTACCCTTATATTTTGGTGATAACAAAATTAATGATTAATCAAATATTATTAAATATATTTAATATCATGTTCTCCTAATAAATATAAATTTATTGTACTATCGCTGTGTGCTGTGCACTAAAATGCTAAATCGATGTTTATTCAATATACAACGATTTTTGTTCAAAGTGCCACATCGATTTCACTAACAACGATTTGATAAGTTACACAAATGATTTGATCATGTAACAATTCGTTAAGTGAAACAATGATTTGATTTTCATAACGATTTGATAAGTGAGAACAACGATTTGCTCTCACAATGATTTGGTTTTCATAATGATTTGATAAGTGAGAACAACGATTTGCTCTCACAACGATTTGGTTTTCATAACAATTTGATAAGCGAGAACAACAATTTGCTCTCATAACATTTTGGTTCTCATAACGATTTCATAAGTGAGAAACAACGATTTGATTCTCACATCGATTCGATAAGTGCCATAACGATTTGATCGCCACATCGATTTTTCTCTCACATCAATTTCTCTCTTACATCGATTTCCTAAATGAGAACATTGATTTGACCAAAACATCGATTTGATAAGTTTCATAATGATTTGAACGTCATAACGATTTGATAAGTTTCATAACAATTTGGTTGCCACATCGACTCGATAAGTGAAAACATCGATTTACCCATCGATTTGCCTATATTTATAATAACAATTTGCTTTTACTTAAACATCGATTTTGTCCAAACATCGACTTCATGTAAACATCGATTTTATTTATACTCAGATCTTTCAAATATGTTTGGTGCCTAATAAAAAGTCAAAAATGTCTCTGACATAAGATTTTCTTTTATCTCTCTACATCTCTTCTCTCCTGTCAGACAGAAAGGTGGTCACTTACTACTTCTGGGAGAAAATAGGAAGCATAGAGGTATGTGAGCTTTTTGACAGAAACACTGTTTTAGCTAAACACTTTCTTCTATGCTTACAGACCTCGTAGACCACCAAGTGGCTGACAATCTGAAGAAGAAAAAGAATAGAAAGATCAGCAACGGCTAGAAGAGCTTCAACAGATTTCTTCAACAGATCTATTCAAAAGCCTCTCATATAAAAGAAGAAGCAAGGCTGAAGAAAACAAAGTGAGCTTTCCTGAAGATCTTTGAAGGAGTGTACAACCAGTGAGAAGCCTCAATGCCACATACACTCAAAGGAAAAGAGAGAAAGAGTCCGAGCTCAAAAAGAAGTGTTCAAGCAACTGAAGCACTCAAGCATTCAAGCTTCTTCTCCTCTCTTCTCTCTCTCTATGTGCATCTTGTAATCTGGGGGACAAAGTCTTTTTGCTGAGAGTTCTTTTAGTTGGTTTTCATTTGTTCCAACTCTCAGCTTAGTTCTTTCTTTTCTAAGAAAGACTTCTGTCCAGCTGTAGGACTGTATACAGTGTAGAACCTAGCTAGGGGTTTGTGTCTAGTAGAACCGCACTGGGGTTTGTACCAGGAGGTTGGCTTCTTGACCTATAAAAGAAGTGGGCTGTCTTCTTGCCTGGGAATGAGAAGAAGACCAGTTAGGGTGCTGGGTGTTGTATTATCCTTGAGGGGGACTGTACCCTTGGTTAGTAAAATCCCAAGAGGTTGCTTGGGGACTGGACGTAGGACTTCCATGTGGGAAGGGCCGAACCAGGATAAATCCCTTGTGTTATTTGTGTGATTGTTTATTTGCTTTCGCACTGCTACTCTTCATCACACTAAACTAACCAAATCTTCAAGTGATAATTTTCTGTGTTTAAGTTTCTATTTCAGATTTCAGAAACCTATTCACCCTCCCCCCCCCCCCCCCCCCCCCTTCTAGGTTAGCTTGCTTCCGTTCCGAAAAGGGGCGAACAAGTGGTATTAGAGCGAGGCTCTCTAATCAAGAAGATCTAACGATCTTAGAGAAGATCCATGGCAGCTCAAGGATATGCTGAAGGTCAATCAGTCACCAGACCTCCACTCTTCGATGGAGAGGATTACCAATACTGGAAAATGAGAATGGAATGCTTCATTTGAGGCACATACTTTGATCTGTGGTAGGTAATAGAGGTAGGTGATTATGTTATTATTCCTGCTGAAGGTACTACTGCTATTACAACAACGGATAAAATTAAATTATCTTTAAACTTTAAGGCTAAGAATTATCTATGTTGCGCTTTATCTAAAATAGAATTCAGTAAAGTATCCGCATATGTGTCTGCTAAAGATATGTGGGACAAATTGAAGCTCACATATGAAGGAATATCCATTACGGCTAAAATACCTATTGCTCAAGTGTTTAAAGAAACAAGATAGGAAGCTATAACTCCATCTTCTCCAACTGTCACCATTCAAGGGGAGCAACAGGAAGCACCTCAGGAAGTTATCCTTCGACATGAAGAAGAAAATGTAAAGGAGGAACCTCAGATTGAGAGGGAGACTCGTATCTTTTTCAAAAAAGATATCTCTAAAGAAATAAGCGTTAAAGAAGCTTCTAATGAAGAAGAAGTTGAGGATAAGGCTCATAAATTTCAAGTAACTCCTCAGGAGACACCTTCAGTGAACAACTCCTATGGTAGCTTCAACATTAAAGAAGAAAAAGCCTATCTACTCTTGATGAACAAAAGAAAAAGGCATTCAAATGGGTATGGTTAGTGGATGCTAAAAAACATCCGATTGGTGACTACCAACTCTTCACTTCATTCCAATATGAAGAGGAAGTAGTCATCCTTTAGTTTTAGTTTCTGTTTTTAAACTTACATTTCTGTTTGTTGTATTCAGTAAACTACAATGCTACTAACAATGTTTGCAAGTTTTTTTTTTAGATAAATGTATGCAAAAATCTTGAAGACTTGACAAACAACATATGAAAGGTCAAGACCAACAAGATCTGACTTGCCTCACATTAAGGGGGAGTCTCATGCTCAGGGGGAGCCTACACTAAGGGGGAGTCATTCATTAAACGTCTAACATTGTTGAACCCCTTATTGGTAAGAAATTTTCACAAAAGGGGAGAGAATGCATGGTAAGATCCTTCCTTTTTGGGTAGTGACAAAAAGGGGGAGAGTATGCATGGTATGCATTATCTGTGAATTTCTGTATTTTTATGCTTTAAGTCTTTTTGTCAGAAAATTTCATTAATTTTGTCATCATCAAAAATGGGGAGATTGTTGAAAACACTCTTATATTTTACCCCTTATATTTGGTGATAAAAAATTAATGATTAATCAAATATTATTAAATATATTTAATAGCATGTTCTCCTAATAAATATAAATTTATACTATCGCTGTGTGCTGTGCACTAAAATGCTAAATCGATGTTTATTCAATATACATCAATTTCTGTTCAAAGTGCCACATAGATTTCACTACAACGATTTGATAAGTTACACAAATGATTTGATCGTGTAACAATTCGTTAAGTGAAACAACGATTTGGTTTTCATAACGATTTGATAAGTGAGAACAACGATTTGCTCTCACAACGATTTGGTTTTCATAACGATTTGATAAGTGAGAACAACGATTTGATAAGTGAGAACAACGATTTGCTCTCATAACGTTTTGGTTCTCATAAGGATTTCATAAGTGAGAAACAACGATTTTATTCTCACATCGATTCGATAAGTGCCATAACGATTTGATCGCCACATTGATTTCTCTCTCACATCAATTTCTCTCTTACATCGATTTCCTAAATGAGAACATCGATTTGACCAAAACATCGATTTGATAAGCTTCATAACGATTGAACGCCATAATGATTTGATAAGTTTCATAACAATTTGGTTGCCACATCGACTCGATAAGTGAAAACATCGATTTGCCCATCGATTTGCCTATATTTATAATAACAATTTGCTTTTACTTAAACATCAATTTTGTCCAAACATCGACTTCATGTAAACATTAATTTTATTTATACTCAGATCTTTCAAATATATTTGGCGCCTAATGAAAAGTCAAAAATGTCATTGACAGAAGATTTTTCTTTTATCTCTCTAGATCTCTTCTCTCTTGTCAGACAAAAAGGTGGTCACTTACTACTTCTGGGAGAAACAGGAAGCATAGAGGTATGTGAGCTTTTGACAGAAACCACTGTTTTAGATAAACTTACTTCTATGCTTATAGACCTCGTAGACCACCAAGTGGCTGACAATCTGAAGAGAAAAAGAATAGAAATCAGCAATGACTAGAAGAGCTCCAATGGATCTCTTCAACGGATCTATTCAAAAGCCTCTCATACAAAGAAGAAGCAAGGCTGAAGAAAAGAAAGAGAGCTTTCCTGAGATCTTTGAAGGAGTGTACAACCATGTAGAAACCTCAACGCCACATACATTTAAAGGAAAAGAGAGAAAGAGCCCGAGCTCAAAAGAAGTGTTCAAGCAACTAAAGCACTCACCATTCAAGCTCCTTCTCCTCTCTTCCCTCTCTCTATGTGCAGATCTTTGAAGGAGTGTACAACCTTGAGAAACCTCAAACGCCACTATACATCAAAGGAAAAGAGAGAAAGAGCCCGAGCTCAAAAGAAGTGTTCAAGCAACTAAAGCACTCAACCATTCAAGCTCCTTCTCCTCTCTTCCCTCTCTCTATGTGCATCTTGTAATCTGGGAAAGAGAGTCTTTTCGCTGAGAGTTCTTTTAGTTGGTTTTCATTTGTTTCCAACTCTTAGCTTAGTTTCTTTCTTTCTAAGAAGACTTTTGTCCAGCTGTAGGACTGTATACAGTGTAGAACCTAGCTAGGGGTTTGTGTCTAGCAAAACCGCACTAGGGTTTGTACCAAGAGGTTGGCTTCTTGACATGTAAAAGAAGTGGGCTGCTTCTTGCTCGGGAAAGAGAAGAAGACCAGCTGGGGTGCTGGGTGTTGTATTGTCCTTGAGGGGGACTGTACCCTTGGTTAGTAAAATCTCAAGAGGTTGCTTGGGGACTGGACGTAGGACTTCTATGTGGGAAGGGCCGAACCAGGATAAATCCCTTGTGTTATTTGTGTGATTGTTTATTTGCTTCCGCACTGCTACTCTTCATCACACTAAACTAACCAAATCTTCAAGTGATAGTTTTCTATGTTTAAGTTTCTATTTCAGATTTCAGAAAACCTATTCACCCCCCCCTCTAGATTAGCTTGCTGTCGTACCAAAAGGGCCAACAGTCTCCACATGGAGGTTTGCACATATGAACATATAAACATTTTACCTCATGGAGCTAGCTTAACATGGAGGTTTACACATGAAAATTTCATCTCCATGGAGCTAGCTCGATATGGAGGTATAAACACATAAACATTTCACCCGCATGGAGTTAGCTCAACATGGGAGTATGCACATGAACATTGATATTTTATCTCCATGGAGCTAGCTCAACATGGAGATATATGTACATATGAATTTCACATTTGGAGATGACCTTCTCGTATCGCCCGGCACCTTCTTGAAACTTTCCATGCTGAGAACTTACAAAAAGCCATTGAAAGTCCCCCCCTCCCAAAGGGGGGTCTTTAGCCGATTGGACAATAGGGGGATAGAACTCCGGGGGCCTCATTTGAGCCCCTTGGGGGCTATTTATAAGGGCAGAGGAGGTGAGATGGGAGGCCTACCTCTGGGTAGGCTACCCAGAGGTGGAGGTGGAGGACATCCGGGTAGTCTGCCCGAGGTAGGCACCTCAGGTAAGGGCAGAGGAGGTGAGATGGAGGCCTACCTCTGGGTAGGCTACCCAGAGGTGGAGGTGGAGGACATCCGGTAGTCTGCCCCGAGGTAGGCACCTCAAGGGTAGGCTTGCTCGAAGCCCCCTCACATGGGTAGGTTACCCGGAGGTGGGGTATCTCCGGGTAGACTATCCAGTACAGTTGGATAAGCTTACCCAGAGGCCCCTACCCCTACCAAAGGGGCTTCCTCCTTAGGTGGTTTTCACCCCTTCCCCTATAAATACAACCCCTCAGTCATTTCACCGAGGGATTCTTTCATCGAAGAGTGGGTCTTGTATTTTTTCTTCCAAGTGAAGTGGAAGTGTTGATCTTGTAACTCTTCTTTAAAGAGTTGAAGTTGGTCTTTGTAATAAGTCTTTTCCTTTGACTTAATAAAAGACCAAGATCCAATATTTCTTTAATAAAAATTGGATCAGAGTAAGATATTTTATTTAAATGTTTATTGTAAACTTATGGGGTTCAACACTTGTCTTAGTACTAATCAAGGTTCGTTGAGGTTCTTTCTGTGGTTCATGTGCTTTAAGCATCAAAAGTATTAGATTTCTTTTATTTGATAATATTGCTGCATATTGGAATATCTGAATACTTCTAGATGACCTATTTCTCCTGAGATGACCAAATGAACCATACTCAAATTATATAATAAGAACGAAACAAGGAAGAAGCTATCATAAAAATCGAAGGAATTAGAAAGCAAAACTGATGGGGAGTGAGAAGTTACATACTTGGTTTGGCCCATTTGAGCCCATTTGGAGATTTCTTATTTTTCTGTAAATTTTTGGTATATTTCGCACTATTTAAAGTCTAAAGTAAAGTAGTTCAAAAAGAGTCAAATTAGAGTCTATTTAGTTTATATGTATTTTGTATTTCTTTATTTGAGTAGTTGTATTTGGGTAGGATCTGTGGTTTCTAATATGGCAAGTTTTGCTAGGGATAGAAGTCTATCTTAATTTGAAGTCCATTAGGATTGGAATTGCCCACTATTTAAACACATGTATGTTCTATTTGAGTTGATTGATTGATGAATTAAAGACAAAAAAAAAATTTGCAGTCTTGTTCTCTGTGATGGAGAAGAAGACGCTTTGAGAAGAAACTTCACCCAAGGTGGTCCCTGTGAAGGGGAGGGCGCGAAGCCTACATCTCACCTTCTATCCCCCCTCCGGTGAGACTCCGGTTATCCTCCCCTTCTTTTTCGCTGTTCCCCGCTCTGTCCCGCATCAAAGACATTACTACCATATACTTCTTTCACAAAAGCAGTCTATCTGTGTAAACAAGCATACCTCAGCCTCCAAGTTGTCAAATTCTGCCAAGACAGCTTCTTCATCTTCGGAAGAGAGACATTCTCCCAAGACGGCATTTATTTCCTAGGATGGAAAAAAACAAATAGAAGGATTCTAGAGAATAAAAAAGTGAAAGACATCTAAACACTACAAAATATTACAAAAAGAATTCACATATGGGGAAAAAAAACATTAACTTAACAACTAACAAATTATTAAATTTATTATTGCAAAACCCGCTAGCAGAGAAAACTGAACTTCATGAACACCAAAATCAAACCAAGAATGAGTGATGATATTGAAAATAACAAAATGAAGTGGAAGACATGACAGTGGACAGCAATAAGCATACTCAAAAAAAGATTCGCATGTATTTATGATTTATAAAGGAAAGCATCATAGACAATATGACCAAAATCAAATTCAATGAAAAAATGGAATAAATCTTAAACCAGTAATATTTTTAAGGTTAAAACTATTATCTTTTCCAGTTTATCATTGGATGGAATTTTAAATCATGTATATTTTTAAGGTTAAAACTATTATCTTTTCCAGTTTATCAGTTGATGGAATTTTAAATCATGTAAGTTAGAATTGATATGTGCTTGAAATCCAACAAACATCTGTCTACTCTCTTTGACAAAACCAAGTGGTCCAACTCAGGACCCTAAGAAATTCCAGGATAGAGAATAAAAGACAAGCATTTTCTTAAGCCAATAAAAGACACGTTCTTCAAACAAATCAAACCTTACTGCCTTAGACCAAGTAGGTACCTCTGCCAGTCCCTAGGAGAGTACCAAAATCTTAGAAACCATGTGAGATAATATAAAATGCATTACTCTAGGGACAAGTTGACGGTCTCAAAATTTGAACAGTCATTGCACTGTATTTTTTTCTTCTATTTCAGTTCCCACTTTTGCGAGTAGAAAAGCATGGGGAAGAACATTATATGTTGTGTATGTTATTCTGTCATCCACCAATTTTTCTGTTGGCCACATGCCTTTGGAATAAATGGAATTTTCAGAAATATTGGTGCAACATCTAAACCCATCAATTTCTGAGATAATACAAATGAAACCCTTTGCCCTTTGACTTAAATTTCTATCCCCCAAATATCCCAGATGTTAAATGGTCTTCACAGGCCGCAAGTTCTTATGTCAAATAGGGCATTAAGAGACGATATTTTTTCTCTTCCATGTTCCCTTTTCCAAAACTATGACTTAAATCCTTCTCCACAAGGTTCATGTCCTATAATAAATTTCAACTCGAAAGCATAGTTGTCAAGACACACCTATGCATGGACTACAGGATCGGATTGGAGTACTGGATCAGACCCCGCCGATCCCAATCCGACTCGGATTGGCTCGGACGATCTGGCTAATTCGCAAGGAATCTGGCCAATTTAGATCGGTCAGATTTAAAAATTAGAAAAATTATGGAAAAAATCAAGGAAAATCAGAAAAATAAGAAAAATCAGGGGAAAAAAGCACACAAAATATGAAACACACATACAAAAATTTTGGAAACCTCGTCTTTTGACTCATTGAAACTGAGCAGGTGACCCATAGTCTAATTGCACATATTGGGTATATCCATAGCCAAACAAGGAATTGGCGAGATCTTGAAATCCTCTTTGCATGCCTCGAGATGTCGTAGGTCATGCAAAGGTGGGAAAAGATGCTTACAAGAAATCGAGAACTATTTCCCATGAAAATAAGAACAAATGTCCTAAGTATCATTCTTTGGGTCTAGGTTGATCTTTGATGTGACCTATTGGATCTTATTTTACAATGCAGAATTCTTGCAACAAAATAGTATCTTTCAATGCAATCATTTGTTGACAACTAGAAAGTTGGAAATAAAAAAAAATCAGTGAAAGGAAAAGAATTATATGGAAAGGACAAAACAGCAAAAAAGAAAAATAATAGTATCTCTGTAGCAAATAAAGTACAAGAGAACACAAACAAATTAATACTATTTAGGATTCTTGCATCACTACATATTAGATGTTAATGAAATCAAACTAAGTACTATCAGTAAGAGAGTGAGTCCTTTGGAGAAGTCATATGTACGTTTGACTTATTTCACCGAATTTTAGATTTTTAATATTTTATGTGATTTATTTGAATTATGAAAATTTTAATTAGGCCAAATCACGAGGGATTAGAAAGTCGATATTTTGATGGGATCACCAAAATCGCGATTTTCTTCTTAGATGAGAGAGTTTATTTTTTATTAGTAAGTGATATAATTTTTTAGATATTTTTATTACATTAAAATGGGGGCTACTTTCTTATTTACATGTAATATCTAATCTGATTCCACTTGACCTACCCTGATTCCTACTTAAAATTGTAGGGGGTCAAGCATTCCTCTCCCCCCCCCCCCCCCCCCCCCAAAAAAAAAAAAAAAAAACGGATCAACATCGACTGATTCCGACTTGAATCGGCTAATTCCAATCTAATTTAGCCTATTTTGCCATCCATGCATCTAGGTGACACCTAAGTGCTACCTAGGCGGAAGGCAACCAATCAACAAGAAGGCACGAGCCTGCATTAGGGGGGCCCAAAAGGCACCCCCAAGGTGGCACCTAGGCAGGATAGGCATCTGATGCCACCTTCTTCTTATTGAAGTTTGAAGGATGCTTTTAAGGGTATGAGTTTTCAAGCACCAAAATAAACAATTTACTTAAAAATGGGAGACTTAGTTTGTGGCACTTTGACTTGTCAGATCCTCGGGTTTGTCTCCTTGAACCTGATGGCATGAGGTTGGCCCAAACCTTGTAGAAATGGTCTGGAGGTGCCATGTGATTTATCTATATTTTTTTTCAGAATTTTCTGATATTGAGTCTTTATCGTGCCACCCTCCAGTAGCACGTTTCGAACACACCATTTAGTAGGCGTGCATTTCGGTTTTGTTGTTTGGTGGCCTAGTGCACCTGCCAACACCTGACCACGGACAACACGTGACGTCCATGCACTGACCTATACACGTGTGGTCTGCGTGGTGTGTTTCGGTAGTTCGTAGGTCAAGGGAAGTGGCAACATGCATGAGTGCCAGGCGTCAATGTTTTGTCATCCGAATTGCGTCGTCTGAGGGCGCGTCTAATGGTGCGCATTTCCAACTCCAGTGGTTCTATAAAGGGGGTCGAGCACCCCCGCCCCAACTACTGCTATCTTGTTTTCCCATAGCGTTTTCTCCCCTCCACGACGTTCCTCCCCCTTCTTCTTCACCATTCGGCAGCCGAAATCTTGTTGTCAACGCGTCCTCGACACCGGGGAGGCCTCTGCAGCGTGGTGGTGGCAGGTACGAGGCATGGACAGCAAGGAGGAGGCGATCAGATCACGTGAAGGCCCCCACGGGATCGTGTTGGCAATTCCCAAGGTAGGGAGATGATCCGACTTCGTGCATGTTGTGTTTCTCGCTTTGTTTTGTAGTTCTATATGCTTAGCACTGATAGAACATGTGGGTTTACTATTGTTGGGGGTGTATTCCATGCTCGCGTTGTGTGAGGCTTGTTGTGTTACATCTCTTGGTTTTGATGGGTTGTGCATGTTGTGAAGATGCACCTCACCTTCCCTCCTTCGTGTTGTGTGGTCCGTTGGATAGTTTTGAGGGCTAAGATGGTTGCGAGATTGATTGTTTGTGTTCTTATTTTCCTAGACGTTAAATGCGCCGATGATCTAGGGCTCATCTGTAGATGCGTCGCCCAATAGGCGTGCATCTCATCTTGTTTTCCTTCTCACCATGTTCTGCCTCTCTCTTCTTTTACGGTTTTAGCATGTTAGGCACTGTTTTTGAGTTGTAACTCGTCATTTCCAAGCAAGCCAAGGCTCTACTTGTGCTCTATCTATAAATGCGATGGGCTTGGAGTGCGCATCTTGGAGCGCTGCCCCAATCCAGCACGTTTAAAGTGTTGGTCGCGCCAGTTAGGGCGACCATGTTACTCTCTGTAAACCGTGCAACTGTGTTGGCATGTTTAGCATCGTTTTAGAGTATGGGGTCTAGAATGGCCCTTTTGGGGTGGCTCAGGTTGCACCTAGCACCCTGGGTGTGGCTGCACTTTAAAAATAAGGAAATCGATGTTTATGTAAGACAATCGATATAGATGGCAATCGATGTTCAGTGTCCTGGACACCGATATGGGTTCAAGAAGTGTGCCTAGGGTTTCTTGGTTTGAGGGACACTGTGGCCATGCATAGATTTCCGTGTGGTGCCCGAATTGTCCTGGTTTCCGCACTAGAAGGCGGCGGGCACGTGCTTCATGTTCAAAGGATGTGGGTAGTCCCTTTGTGGTTATGTCCTCTATGGAGGGCCGGATTAGCCCTTCACATCGCACAGGAGAATTTCATTCTTGTATGTTGTGGTTGGCGGTGCCTTGCTTCTTGCATGGCTCTTCATTAGTCAGTTACCCAGAGCACCACGTGTGTGCTGACAAGTTTAATTCTGGTGCCATGTGCACTGCCCAAGTCTGGTACCGTCTTCCTAGACTCCCCCTCTATGTGAGCCTCATCTGAGTAGGGGGAAAGACGATGAGTGGTGGGAAGCGACAGTGTTGTCCGTCTAGAGATCGTTTGAGTGCACTCATAGTTGGGGATCTAGACACCTATAGACATGTCAATCCCCAACTAGCCCAGGTGAGGTTGTGCCACTTGCCTTGCTCTTTGGGCCCCAGAACCTCTTTGAGACAATCAAGCATGAGACTGCAGCTCGACCAAATTGTAACTATGGTGTTGTATGTGAGCTAGACTGCATATGCCTATTGGTTCTGTTGGGACAAGAATCCAGGGAAAGGCAGTGGAGCGTCAGCCGAGCTGAGGTCCAAACTGAGAGACTAGTGCTTGTCTAGCCTTGTTGACTTTTATATCTCCTTGTGAGACCAAGCTACTGTGGTTGGTTGTGTTAGAGGCCTCTAGGCCGTTTAGAGGACCGTGCATTATAAGAAAGCTTTGTGTTTGATGTAACAATGAATTCCTTATTGTGTGACCGCATCGTGTGCTTGTTAGTTAATGTAGTTCTGCTATCGTCTTCCTGATTTCGTGGCACCGAGTGCCAAATGTGCATAGTAAGGGCGTGGAGGGGTGCCACACACGTGTTTCTAGTGGTTCTTAGTGTTTACTACGTATTTAATTCCTACATATTATATTCCTTACCTTGCGATTATTTATATAGATATCTGCTCATGGTTCAACTGTGTGAGGATCAGAGGATCCCCACTGGGCCAATGATTTTGAGGCTCATTCCCCTACCGCTGTTTTTAGGAGTTGAACGTGAGGAGTAGTGCCTACCAATAGTGAGCTTGTGAAGCTTCTTCGGGCGTGTCCCCTTCATATGCATCTTGAGTTAAATTAGGAATTTAATTGTTATATAACTGCTACATTTAATGGCTTTAGTCACTTGTACATCTTCTCAAACTGATTTTTCTTTTTCGAGTCTTTATGGTTCGTAGGAGGCGGTTCAGATTTGGGTTCTATTTGGATCTAGCAACCCTAGCTATCACATAATTGTACTAATAGATTGCAAATGGGAGACTGACTTGTATAGGTGCATTAGAATATTTAGGGTTTGTAGATTGAACAAAACCCCCAAATTTCACCCTAATGAAGGTTTTAAAATTGAGGCTTTAGTCCAATTAGAGCAATTGAAGTTCAATTAAGTGTGTCAATCAGTTAATTGTCCCAATGTCATAATGTGAAAACAGGAGTGTTTAATTTTAAAAAAATGGACAAAACTCCCAAATTTCACCCTAATTAGGGTTTTTAAATTAGGGTCTTTGTCCAATTAGTGAGAAGGCAATTAAGCGTGTCAATCATTTAATTGACCCATAGCGGAAACAACTAGTGAAATGTTTCATCACAATTTGGAGATAGTTCAAACCAACAATATACACTAAGAGGGTATATACACCAAGGTTTGACGGTTCACCGATTCGAACCAAATCGAGTTTGTCCTAATTCGATTCGATTCAGGTGAATTGGACCGATTCAGTCCAATTCGCATGTCATCATCATCAGAGCCTTATCCCATTAATTGGGTCGGCTACATGAATTCTTTTCCGCCATTCACATGTATAATATATTATATATATATGTATATAATGAATATATAATATGAAAGATATATATGCGTGCATATATGTGACATATGTATGCCAGATATGAGAATGGCTCAGGGATTACATGGAACTCATATCTTATTTACATTTCATATCATTTAAGAAATGTTATAATTTCATTTACTTAGATACTACAAGTAATAAAGAAATATCCCCCATTTGAATCAAATAAAAATTTCAAAAAAATCATCTCTTACTAATAAAAAATCATTCTCCCATCCAAGAAGAAAATCGTGATTTCATTGATTCCATCAAATAGCAACTTTCTAATCCTTCATAATTTGGTCTGTTTAAAATTTTTATAATTTAAATAAACCAATAGAATACTAAAATTCAAAGTCCGATGGAAAAAGTCAAACATGCATATGCCTATCTAAGAGAGCAACTCTTCCACTGATCGCAACTAAGTCCCAGTCATAGGAGAGTGACTCCCTTGGAGAAGTCATATGCATGTTTGACTTTTTCAACCGGACTTTAGATTTTTAGTATTATATTGAGTTTATTTGAATTATAAAATTTTAATAGACCAAATTATGAGGGATTAGAAAGTCACTATTTTATGAAATCACCAAAATCACGATTTTCTTCTTGGATGAGAGACTTGACTTTTTATTAGTAAGAGATATATTTTTTTTGATATTTTTATCAGATTCAAATGAGGGGTACTTCCTTATTTACATGTAATATTTTAAGTAAATAAAACAATAAATTATAACATTTCAGACACGCATCGGGTCTGCATCGAACGAATCAGAGCGAATTGGGCCCGATTTACCCGATGTTGTTCAATTCGGCCGGTTCGCATGTGAACCAGTCGAATCAAGGGAATCATGGATCGATTTTTTCGTAATTCGCACTGATTCAGCCGAATCGGGCCGATTCGCCCCGCTTCGGCAAACCATGATATACACCAAGAGGGATTCAAAGAGGAATGCATGATTTAGCAAATTCCCTCTTTGGTTATGGCTATCAGACTGTGCAGATTGATCAAGCATATGGATAGCCAAAACCATTTGATGTGTTACATTTGATGTTTGATGTTTATTATGGTTATTATTGTGTAGAATGTTACATTTGATGTCCTATGCAACATGTATAATTTTTTTTAATGCAATGTGAGCTTTTATAATTTCTCTAAACTTTGCCTACATTTATCTTATTTTCCTTGAATGAACTTCCTATTTTTAGTCTAGCTGGCGGATCGTCCAATCAATGTGAACTTTTCAATTTCTCTAAATTTTTTCTACTTTTTCTTATTTTTCCCCAAATGATTTTTTCCTTTTTTATTAAAAACATTTTTAGGCTAGCCAGTGGATCACTGGATCGGCTGATTCGATCTTTTCTTCCATGCGAAAGAGGCCTCCATCCTGCGCCATCGTTGCAGCACCTTTAGCCGCTACATCTGCTGCCACAACACAATTTCCAAGCTCTCTTTCTCTCCACCTCTGTAAGTTAATTTGCATGTGCGCACCAACATCTTCGAGAGTTCAAGGCCTCAAGCTCCACTTTCTAATATTGTTCACAATCATTAGACTATGAACATTGGTATGTGTGTGTGTGTGTTCAAGAACCATCTAAACTTGTTATGCTTTTATATTTTTTTTAGTGAATATTATGTTCTACTTTGATAAATGTTCTAATTTTAATTATAATGTCACATCAACATTTTATTGCATTTTGATTATTGATTCATTATATACTTTCATAAACATAAATTTCATATTGGAGCAAGATACCATGTTGGGCACCACACGGGCGCCCAAGTGCCGCCTAGGCGAACACCTAAGTGCTTAGGTGCCCAAGGCAAGGACCCCAAGAACACCTGGGGGTGCCTTGACAACTATAATCAAAAGATTCACAGAGTAGCAGTTCAAGAACCTGTTACTCAACTTATCTAAAGTCATCAATTTTGTTACCAATAGAGTGTGCAAACAAACAAAATGTTGTCTACACTGTGGAATGCTCAATCCAGAAGAGTTACTGACAATTCCTGATTGGATGGACCCCGGCTTCATGTATAATTGCCAAATGATTCAAACATATGATACACAGACCCTTCAATCTATGTTATCGAATCCCTTGAGGCAATCACCTAGGCAATAAGGGTGAGGCAAGGTGGTGCCATGGAGCCTTGTGTTGGCACAAGTCGCCAAGGCGACTACCTCAAGTTCTCTTCAGCCAACCTCAAACCTAGCCGAGCCCAAAACCAGTCCAGTTCATTGGCTATAAAAGGCTAGGGTGTTTGGTTGTATTTTTACATCTTTTTTTCTCTAAAATTTAAAAAAGAGAAGTCAGACACAAAGACATGTTTGACAAGTAGGTTTTTTTTTTAAGGAAGATTTTTTACCATATGTAAATCTCTCAAAAAAAAAAAGTACCAACTTATTTTTATTTAAAAACAAACTCTCTCTTACAAACCCCCGCCCCCCAAACCCAGCCCCACCGGCCACCCCCCCTGCGCCCTCCTCCTCCTCCCCCTCGCCGCCCAGCGACCCCCCCCCCCCCCCCCCCCCACCAGGCCCCCCCCCCTTCCCCCTGTGGCCTCCCCCTCCCCCCCACCCCCACACCTGGCGACTCCCCTGCGCGCCCTCCCCCACTCCCCCCCCCCCCGGCGCCCTCCCCCTCCTGCGCCCTCTCCCTCCCCCCCGCTAGTGCCCTCCCAGGAGCTAGGGCTATCAATGGGCCGGGCTGGTCCGACAGGCCACAGGCTTGGCCCGATTTTGAGCTGGGTCGCAAGACTCTTTTCGACCCGTGGGTTTTTTAGTAGGGCCCTAAAAGCCCAGCCCGACTAAGCCCATGGGCCGCCCGACCCGTTCTCTTTTCTTTTTTTTCTTTTCAAATCTTAAATTTTACTTAGTTAAAATTATGTTATTTTACTTATTTAAAAGTTAAAAACTCTCTTTTCAAACAAATTAAATAAGGAACATCAAAACTCTACTTATTGAATGAGATTATAAGTTTTATATTATTAAATATATATTTTTATTATTAATTTAATTTTTATTTAAGTATTCGGGCCGGGCTGGGCCTTAGTCGGGCTTTACAATTTTATAAAAATATTGGGCCCGACCCAACCCGGCCCGACATTGCTCGGGCTTGGGCTTTCATATTGATGAGTCGGGCCTAGGCCGGGCTCATCTAAGCCCAGCCCATTCACAGCCCTACCGGAGCCCTCCTCCTCTTCCCCCCCCCCCCCCCCCCCCTAGTGCCCTCCCAGGAGCCTCCTCACCGGCGATGTGGTAGGTGGGTTCTGACAGTTAGCCCATGTTGCTTATACCTACCAACACATATCTTCTATCAAAATAAAAGGACTAAGCTTCTCCGGTGAGGATGCGAAAATGGTCCATACCATCCATTCTTGCATGTTAGAGTCTAGGGCTTGTTTGTGGTCTTATTATCTCCCTTAATTGTTTAGGGGTAGTGTATGCGTCATTGTTTAGGTTTATCGAGTCAGTCTCCCCAAACCATTGTATTATATCATAATCCCCTTTTCGGTATGGACCATTTCCGCGTCCTCACTGGCAATTCTCTGCCCATTGGGCTTCTTGAGGACATGGCCCAGCCTTCTGCTACCACCCTCACGAGAAAAATCCAACCCCCCCATGGCTATTGATGATCGGTCTCACCCGCCTTCTCCTTCTGGGGCGGATGACACGCATGCCCAATTCAGACAACTCCTTCCCCATTTGAGCCTGGCCCAAGTTCGGGAATTTCTGGCAGCTGCCAAAGGCAAGCACCCCCTCTCTCTGCCCTCTCATGTCTTTGCCTAACAGGCGGCTTCCTCTGCGCTTGTCGCTTCTACGACACATGTACCCTCCGCCGTGGCTGATCCCAGTTCCCTTTGTCCACGAGCCATTCATTTCTTTGAGCCCAGCTACCTTCCAACGGGAGGTTCAGCCCAAGTCTCCTCCACTTTCTTTGTACTATCAGGCCGAACACAATGCTCTTCCCCGTGAGAGGTCATATTCTTTGGAGCAGTCTCGCTCCCTTGTACCCGCTTACCACATGTCGCCCCCTTCCGACTTCCTTGCGGAATGGACATCTATGAAGAGGGAGCTACATGAACTTCGAAGGCAACTGAACCCCCGAAAGGTTACCGACATCCCTCTCCCCTCTTTCCAACATCTCCAAGTTTCGCCCAGTCAGAGCTCCCTATCTACAGATGTTATTATGGGGTAGCGACCCCTATATACACCACAAGGATTTTGTATATGAGTTAGCTCCACATAAGTATGATCGCCACCTCATGGCGTACTATTCAGGAAGTCCCTAGATGGGCTGGCCCTCGAGTGGTTCTACTCTCTGCCACTGGAGGAAGCCGAGGACTTCCGAATTGTGCAAGAAAGGTTCCTATAATAGTTCCAAGATCGGGTCAGACTCGAATACTCTTTTGTAGATCTGGTGGTCGGAAAGATGAAGGCCGACGAAGAATTTGGAGTCTATGTTGATCGGTGGCGTGCTCTAGCTGCAAAGGTTCGCTGCCCCATGCCGGAGGAGGAAAAGGTTAAGATTTTGATTTCCAATACTACACCTACCTACCGATCCATCCTGGCCATGAATGATATCACCACCATGCACCAACTCTATAGCCGAGCTCATTTCATTCAAACCCAACTCAAGGACTCACCTATCCACTCCATGTTCGAAACTTCAAAACCTCGCTACCCCAAGAAACCACAGGGTCCTATCATCGAAGGGTACAAACCAATGAACAAGTAGGTGTTGTCAACAACCCTCAAGACCAGATAGGTAGGCCACCCTACAACCAACCTCCTCAGCAACCATGGAACAACAGACCACCACCTCCTCAAACTCAAAACCCTCAGCAGGAGCAACACCAATACAACCAAGTCCCTCCACCTCAGAATGGCTATGCTCCTAGAAAACCCAATGGTCCCAAGAGAGCTCAGTACCCTCCTCTCCCTGAGAGTCTATCCGACATCTTTGCAGTGCTCATGTCTCTGTTGGATCGAGATGGCACTAATGATGTCCTAGAGGGGGGTGAATAGGACTTCTTGTGCTTTTAAAAAAATATATGAAAATAAATAACACTAAATAAAGTTGTTAGTATTTAGTGTAGTGTGTATGAAACAAGTGAAAACTTGGCGGAAACAATCATACAAATGCACAAGAGATTTTATCCTGGTTCGGTCCTTCCCACATGGAAGTCCTACGCCCAGTCCCCAAGTAACCTCTTGGGATGTCACTAAACTACCAACAACACTTGGCCTTCTCTCAACCTGAGAGGTATTACAAACCCACTTGCTCCCAAGCAAGTCTTCCCTTTAACAAGGGGTACAAAGACTACCTACACCCGTAGGTCTTCCCTTCACAAGAGAGGTATAGTAGGAAACAAACCAACCTGCAGGTTATCTAATCACAGAAATGAAAAACACTTGAGTGCCTGCTCAGAAGATTGAGCAACACAGAGAAACAGAAAGGAATACAAATGAGAATTTGAAGCTCTAACTCTTTATGAATCTAAATGGGTGGACTGAGAAGGATCCACAGTTACAAAATGCCACCCAATAGAAAAAGACTTCAAAAAAACTAGAGAGCTTGGAAGTCGTGGATTGAAGAAGCAACTTCTTTCTTTCACTTCGGTAGAAGACTTGTGAAGATTCTTGCTTGCAAAAACAGATGGGAGATGTGTGCGTTGCTGAGTTGGTTGATCTTCTAGCTCAAACTCCAGCTTCTATATATATGAGCTTCAGAAGCTTTAAATTCCCGTTTGAAACTACCCGTTAGAAAACTAGCCGTTTGATGAATAGCTGTTGATCCTTGGATGTAGACACTTTGAGACTTCTGTTATATTCATCAGTCCTTCAGCTTTTGGAGTTCCAACTTCTTAAGGCTATGTAGATAGCTTCATGGCTTTGTCCTTTCGGAGGTAGGTGAGATGTAAATATATGTAAAGTATAAAGAACCTCGGATGGACATATGTTCAGTGCATTAAAGAGCAGACAAACAGTTGTATCCTAAAAATAAGGAATTTCTGACAAAAAGCAGATATGGTAGGTGGGTTCTGACAGATAGCCCATGCTGCTTATACCTACCAACACATATCTTCTGTCAAAATAGAAAGGGCTAAGATTCTGATAGAAAGTAAGAGACCAATTTGTATAATTGATTTAGATCTTATCAAAGATAATTTATGTGGTCATTTTGAATATAATTTTACCTACCTAACAGAAAATTTAAATGGTGGTAGCAAGAAAAGTATTATACTGTAAGATGTGTAAGTGTTATTCATTTTATAAAGGATCTCATTGGAATAACAAATAACTTGAGATAAACAGATTAAGATTTCATGGGTTCTGTGGAATGACATATTATCATAAAAAATTATAAGTGTCAAGTACATAGAAGTTGATATAGGTTACTTCGACTTTTCTGTAGTCGGAGTCAAAGATAGAGATCATCAATCGATGTCATACTTCGACTTCTAAGAAGTCGGAGTGCAAACAAAAATAGACTTCGACTTTCAAGGATTTGGAGTAAGATACAAAAGACTTCGACTTCTTAGGAGTCGGAGTGAGAGGACTTCGACTTTTCAGAAGTCAGAGTGAAGGATCATTTGATAGCAAGTCATACTTCGACTTCTAAGGAGTCAAAGTCTAGACAGACTTTGACTTTTAAGAAGTCAGAGTTCAGCTAGACTTCAACTTTTCAGGAGTCGAAGTCTTGTCAGACTTTGACTTTTTTGAAGTCGGAGTACTACCTGTTCATCAAATGGTACAACACTTCAACAGTCAGGAGTCGGAGTTAGTATGGTACATAGTATACGCTGTGGACTTAGAAAAATTTTCGTAAGATAGTATTGATAGATACTGTATCATACATGTCATATTTTTGTGGTATATTCCAATAGATTTGTTTGTAGAAAGTCTTAAAAGGTTTTGTCATAGAAAAAACACAGCGCTTAAAATGTTTAACAATATTTTAAGGAGATAGTTGCTTAATAGTCTCTCAATGCCTTTAGACTCCCTCCGGAAAAGGCTAACTAGAACATGGCAATGGATCAAACCAAGTATTGCGTATATCACCACCATCCAAGGCACAATGTATCAGACTGCTTTTAATTTAGGGACATGATATATGATCTCCATGAGCAACAACAAATTGACTGGGCGGAAATAAAGAGGTTAATTCATACCCTGAGGGATCAGCGGGGGCAAAGACAGTAGCAGTAGCAGCAGAGGCGACAACAGCCACCACCACAGTAGCAGAAGTTCCAACAGCAGCAGTTCCAGTAACCACAACAACCATAGAAGCCACAACGACCAGCTCATGATCTTGGCATAGTTCGAAATCCCATGCCGCAACATCAGCCCGCTCCAAACCCACAGCCTGCTCCACCACCTCCACCACCTGCTCAAGTTAACCCTGTCATCCACCATCCACCACTAGCCGCCGCTTGGGCCTACGATGATGAGCATGAAGTAGGCCAATTGTTGACTATTTCCCATACCACCATTACCTCCACCACACCCACCATTGCCACCATCACCTTACCCCTATACAACACTCCCATCATAACGCCCATCATTCCATCACCCATCAACATTTCCATTTCTCCCACGCCAACGCCAATAATAGCCAACCCATCCATCATCAGCACCACCCCACCTCCACTACAACACAACCTCACCCTCCGGAGAATCCATGTCTATGCTGGGTCAACCGACCCACAACTCCAACTCCAACAACAATAGCAGGACGTCGAAGAGGCAGACCCGATCCCAGGCACCCAATATGATATTCTGAAGCATTTGGATCAGACTCTTGCCAAAATCTCCATCTTGAATTGATTAAGAGGTCTCATACCCATCAGGACGCTTTGAGGACTTTTTTGCAAAGGGTCATGGTCAGTGAGGACATGAACCCCGAGACATTGCCATTGGTCCTATCAATTTTTACCAGGGGCCCGACAATTACTTTTGCAAATAGTGAGCTAGCTCCTCCTAAGGCAAGGAAAATGCCTCTGTGCATAACATTAACAATAAACAAAGTGGTCGTTGACACCGCCCTTGTTGACACTGGAGCATCAATAAATGTGTGCCCTCTCAGCACTCTCCGGTCATGCAACATATCTGAGCGCCGCTTTCAGCCAACTCCTACCACTATCGCGTCTTATGATAACTCCAGGCGAGCCTGCCATGGTTCAATCTCTCTGCAGGCAGAATTGAGCCCGCTCGTAATGTGTAACACCCCGAAAATTCTATTTACTAGAAAAATATGAATAATTGGATTGTTAAATATAACTACTATCATGAGATGCAATTAACTCTAAATTAGGATTTATTTACATCAGTAAATGTTATTCCAGTAACGTACTCAGGGGTGCGCGCTCCGACAGGGCGACACCAAAATTCTGTAACAAAAATGAAATCTGAGAACACCATAATTCTTAGAAAAATGTGGTGATATCAAATATGTAAATATCTAGACTTTTTGACGTGCGGATTTCGAGATTAAGTCGGCGCAACTATTTTCCGGGATGATTTTTCACCCAGTGAAAAATAAATTCTAAAAATTAAACTAAAATCACCATAATTTGTAAAACCTTCCTATTAGTCTATGGTTGAAATTTCAACATGAATGGACACCATTTGGGTATAAAAATTTAGGGATAAATGGGTCAGTTGAATTATCAACTATTTACGGTAACTATTTTCTTTGGATTTATCTTGCTTACGTATTATGCCTACGTAAGACCCATTTAAACTAATGTATAAGGCCTACACATGTCTGGGTACGTGTAGGAGGGGTGTGAGACCATGGTGAACGTGGCTATTGCATGGATGTATGAAGTCTCATGGAGGCACCTGTATAGCCGACGTGCCGTACATACCTAAGAAGCTGAGGATTATAAATCTCTCCTTCGACCGTTTGTGGGGATTTTTATACCTCTACTCTTTCTGCTCCTACTTGCACTTGCTCCTATTCCTCCCTCCTTGTTGTTTCTGCCGTTGCTACTGAAGCTGCTGCTTCGACTACTCTTGCTCCTGTTGCTGCCAAAGCTATTCCCTCCTACCCTGCCATATTGTTACTAGGCTGCCGTTGTTGCTGTAGCTACTGTAGCTATCATCCCTGCTGCAGCTACCATTGTCTTCCTAGTCGGACGAAGGATACTCTTATTTGGAGAAGGAAGGATTTCGTTGATCTTGAAGTCATGTAGGTTCCTATCTTCTCCTCATACTTCTATTCTCTACTCTTGTTAAAAAGATGATAGCTTCGTACATGTTGCCTTTGAGCTAGTCAACCAAACTTGGTTAGGTGTGTACATCTCCGTATACATGGTTGTAACTCCAGACTTTTGTTTGACTCCCTAACTACCTTTGGAACTATGTGATTACCAAGAAGAATCTTCATTCCCCTTTCAATCAAGTAGGTTCCTTTCTCTAATTCCTCTCTAGTTTTCTATTCTTATGCTTGTAGTTTCTTCATCCTTAGAAACTCATGTTTTCCTAATTGACCCGGTTCTGAGGAAATTCTCCTCTTCTTGTTCCTTCTTTTACTAGAACCTCAAATTTGAGTCTCTAATTTGGTTTCTTACCACAAGGATCAGTAAAGTTTTCATGAGACTCTAGTTATTATCCATGTCATAAGATGTAGATTTGTACTTAGTATGAATTTTGTTTCATCTTTGAGAAGAATTGCAGGAAGGAGTAGATATGTTCCTATAGAGTCTCTTCCTACAAGTTCCCAATTCATGCCATTCGTATGCAAAGCTTGGACTCTTATTGTTTATACTTCATTCCTTCATGTAAGTGATGTTTAAAAATGTAAACAAGACCTTCTTTGATGTATTAAACATATTTGGATTCATAAGAATCTTTAAAATAGTCTTTAGAGTGTTATAGATCCATTTCTGGAAGTTGAGGCCTGCCCGTAGCTGTTGACAGATTGCTCCTAGCTGTTGACAGATAGCTCCTAGCTGTCGACAGACGACCCTGACCTGTCGACAGACGACCCTGACCTGTCGACAGATGACCCTTGCCTATCGACAGCCACTATCAGAATCCCAGATACATGGTTCTGGAAACCAGTAGCTGTTGACAGCTACCTTCTACCTGTCGACAGATGCTGCCCTGTTATGTTTTCAGCACCAATTCTTGTTCCATCTTTTGAAGACTCACTATGCTATTGATCTCACAAGTTGTTTATCTCATTTTCTTGGACCAAGATGATTTGATTACTCAATCATTAAACTATCTTTTGGAATTTCTATCTCTATTGTGCTCATGAAATATAACTTATGATCTGAAGACAGTGCTCTCTTCAAAGAGGGTTTAGGATCACTTGTGGTAGCACCAGTCACTTGTGATCAGCTGTGGGCGACAGTTTGTAGGTAAATCCAAGTCAATGGACTGACGATGGTGGGTAATAAACCCCGTTCTTGCGCAATGAACAAGATCCAAGGTGCTGGAATCACCTAGGCATTGAGGATGTATTTACGTTTATATAGTAACCTCTTGAGAGCAGTATGATGCCTGTCGAATTTGTTCTGAAATCAAGTTATGATCCGAATTTTGAAAGACAAATATGACTTTTGTTCAGAGATTCGTTTGAGCCCGTTATGAAACCAACTTGGCTTATGTTGTATATTAAGTATGAAGTTCATGAGCAATATGTTGATCCATATATGCACCTTTTGAATACTCACTTAGTTCTGCAATTGAAATTCCTATCTTTACGCTTACTATTACCTACTGAGTCCCTCCGACTCATGCCTTTGTTTCCTCCACCCCCTTTCAGATTGAAGGAGAGTGCAATCTCAGCTACAGATTATTCACAACTCTACTGGTGATGAAGAAGAAGAAGTAGAAGAGCATAGTTTTAATGATTCTTTAGAGATTTTGTTGTACTATTAAAGGTCTAGAAGAGAATGTTTGGCTTTATGTAAATAATGAGTATTAATACTTAGTTACTTTGTTGAGATATAATACTTCCAAAAATGCCTTTGTGGAATAGTTTGCTAGTCTTGGGCACTACACAGATTTGCCAGCCCATAACGAAGTTTGTTAGTGTAACCCCTCTTCCGATCAAGAGCTATGTGATATGTGATATGTATATGTGTGTGTGCGGTCGGAGGAGGGTGTTACATAATGACCATAGACTTTTATGTGCTTGATATTGATCTGACCTTTAAGGCTATTCTAGGCCGCCCATGGATTGAGGCACTAGGGGCAGTCCCCTCCACAGCACATCAATGCTTGAAATTCCCATTCTAAGGACAGATAGTCAAGGTCAAGAGTGCGGCCACCACACATACAGTTGAAGCCATTGAACAAATTATGCCGACAGTTTGGCCCTTTAACAAGCCCATTATCTCTGTACTTGATGTAAATTACCCATGGGCATATACTTTCTCTTCTAGTCGCCAAATAGTGTCTCCATCAGTGGCGGCTGCCAAAAGGGCCACACCATCAGACACAAAGGGGTGGAATATTATGTTCAAAATCGGCTATCAACCAGGGAAAGGGCTTGGAGCCCACCTCCAAGGAAGGACTCAGATCATTTCCAGCTCAAAAAAAATCACAAGACACGGTCTTGGCTATAAATAAGAAGTCCATGCATGAACTGCTTTCTCATCCACGCTGAAGCCAGACCGGAAACCACTCACATGGTCATTATATTGTCATTTTGTCCGAGGACCCGTCCAGCCGGAATATGACACTATTGTGGTAGGGGTAGACCTCACCGACTACAATGTCCATGGACATCATTTTGCCTGCCATATGACACCGATGCTCGCATATCAGCCCTTGGAGGCCCTGCGGCCCGATAAGAGAAGCAAGATTGATGATCCAGAGGCAAAATGGTACAAATGGTTTGATATGGAAGACATCACAATAGCATTCAGTCGCCTGTTCTGGGATGGCAATCTCACCTGGCCCCCAGCAGTGGTAGAATTGGTGGGGCCCCCATTAGCAATCACCTCCAAGCGACAGTTTCTTGGGGACGGTGAAGATGTTGGAGAATCGGATTTGTTATATGAAGACAACAACACTATAGATAAGCTCTGGCCAAGGTATTCCTGGCCCCCAAAACATTCCATATTTTCAATCCTTGTTTCTTAGTTCTCCTTTATTCCTCATTCACCTCACCTCATCCTTCAACTCTCGTTCAATGCTCTCAAGGCGTTAATCGCTCCCTCACCCCACTTCGTCCTGTCTTTCAATGGCACGGTTTTCTGTTTCTCCCGATGCCTTCAAATGTAGGATAGTTTGTCTCCTTCTTTAAGTTAGTATGCTTTATTTATTCAAACAATAAAAAACTCTCCACTCTTTCCTTACTCCCCCCAACGATCAGACGACGATCCCTGTATTTCCCTCTCCTTCTTCGGACGACAATCCCCGTCTTTCCCTCTCCTTCTTCGGACAGCAATCCCCGTCTTTCCCTTCTCCTTTCTTAGACGGCGTTCCCTGTCTTGCATCAAACTGTGATTTTTGCACCTCCTCTCTCTAACAGCGATCCCCGCCCTCATCTAGACCGCGATCCCCGTCACCTCGCTGCATTTACCTCTCCGACGGTGATCCCTATCCTTTTCCCCTTTCCCTTTGACAGCAATCCCCGTCACCTCTCTGCATTCAACTCTCGGACGGCGATCCCCGTCTCCACTCTTCCCACTTTTGACAGGTATCCCCGACACTCGTTCACCTCCCTTTCCTTGGTTGCGACCCTCCCCCTTTTCCCTCCTCCTTCACTTCTAGCTGGAGCGGCGATCCCCGCTCTCCGACGCATGCTGATCATAATGGACTCATTGGGTGAGGGGCCTTCTGTTCCCCTGCACCATGACTTCGCTTCAGGCACCCTGAGCTTGGGTGGCCTGCTTCCACCTCCAGACCCATCGGAGGCCCCCTGCGGCTGTGCCGCATCCCTTCCTTTCCCTTCCAATAAGCCTCTGGACTCTCCCTTAGAGTGCCCCTTAGGTTTTAATCCTAGCTTAGGTCCAAGGGTAGAGTCTAGTAAGTCCCCGTCTCCGTCTAGGAAGAGCAAGGGTAGTATCATCCCCCATAGATATCTGGTAGATCTGACTCAAAGGTATAGCACTCTTCCAGCTGTCAAAGAGTTCGTCTAGGAAGTGGTCGTTTTAAACATAGAAGCTCAGCATGAAGAGAAGAGGCTAGATGATGGATTCGGGATTTATGAAATCTTGAATGATGAGAACCCAGTGGATGAAGAGGACAGTGAGGTAGAGGATGCTGTCGAAACGTATGCTAGTGGCATGAGGAGATTTGATGAGCCTACATCAGCAGTGGATGAACCTACCAAGGAGGTAAACATTGGAACAGATGAAGAGCCCAGACTTCTAACCATAGCTTCTAGTCTCCCTCCTGAGGAAAAAGAAGAGCTTATAGAGATGCTGAGGGAGTACAAAGACTCGTTTTCCTGGTGATATGACGACATGCTTGGCATTGACCCCGAATTGGTGGAACATAGGCTAATTTTGAAGCCAGGAGCAACACCCGTTAAACAAAAATTGAGACGATTCCACCCTCATATTGCTTTGAAAATGAAAGAAGAGATTGATAAGCTACACCAAGCTAAGTTCATCCGTGTAGTACTATATCCCCTATGGGTGGCCAACATAGCCCTGGTAATGAAGAAGGATGGAAGAGTGCGGATTTGCATTGACTTCCGGGACTTAAATCGAGCATGTTCTAAAGATGATTTCCCATTACCTCATTTGGATGTCCTAATTGATAACACCGCTGGGTTTGAAACTCTTTCATTCATGGATGGCTATTCAGGCTATAATCAGATCCATCTAGCCCCGGAGGATCAAGAGAAAACATCCTTCACCACGCCCTGAGGAACTTATTGTTATGTGGTTATGCCGTTTGGATTAAAGAATGGCGGCACCACTTATCAAAGGGAAATGTTAGCAATCTTCCACGATATGATTCACATTCATGTTGAGGTTTACGTGGATGATATTGTGGTGAAATCTTGGACTAGAAAAGGACATTCCTCCATACTTGCCAAAGTGTTTCAGCGCGCACGGGAATATCAATTGAAGATGAATCCGAAGAAGTGTGTATTTGGGGTTTCCTCATGCAAGCTATTAGGGTTTATAGTTAGCAAGGGGGATTCAAATAGACCCGAGTAAGGCCAAGGCAATAGGCGAGATGCCTCCTTTTAAGAACATATCTAAACTTCAGGTTTGATCGATCGACTACAGTTCATAAGAAGATTTATTTCTCAACATTCTCAAAGAAGTAGTCCCTTCTATGAACTGTTAAAAGGAGGGGTAAATTTCGAATGGAATGCAAAATGCTAAGAAGCCTTCAATGAACTCAAGAGCTATCTAATGAATCCGCCCATGCTACAGGCTTCCGTCCCAGGATGACCCCTAATTCTGTATCTGTCAACTATTGAGGACTCCCTAGGAGCTGTCCTTGCACAACATGATGAATCTGGCAAAGAAAGGGCAGTTAATTACCTGTCTAGGCTATTTAATCCTGCCAAGCTCAAGTCACCACTATGGAGAAAACTTGTGTAGCGCTAGTATGGGTAGTGTAGAAACTGAAGCACTATTTCATAGCTCATCAGATGAGTTTGATCTCTAGGATGGATCTCATTAGATACCTCTTAGAGAAGTCAGTCCTTGCTGACAGATTGGCACATTGGCAGAGCTTCTTGTCTCAGTTCGACATCACCTTTGTAGTCCAGAAGGCTATAAAGGGATATGCTATTGCCGAGCATCTTTCTCACCTTCCTCTTCCTCATAGTGACACGGTTCAGGAAGATTTTCCCGATGAAAACCTGTCACTCATATCTTGCGATTCCTTCTAGTTGCTTCATTTCGATGGAGCTCTGAATTCTAGGGGACGAGGCATAGGTGCTGTTCTACTCACCCCAGAAGGAATCACCATTCCCTTGGCATATCAACTTCAATTCCCTGCCACCAACAACATCTTTGAGTATGAGGCTCTCCTAGCCGGTCTCAGACGTGCCTATCTCCTAGGTGCACGTCAACTCAAGATCGTAGGAGACTCTCAACTCGTTCTTCGGCAAGTCCTTTCTACTTACTGCACTCGTGACCCTAAACTTAAGCCTTATCAAGACCTGGTCACACTTCTAGCTAAGCAATTCAGCAAACTCATCTATATTCACACTCCTCGCTCTCAAAATATCTTGGCCGATGCCTTAGCGTCTTTGGCCTCATCCCTCTCCTTCCCTCTCAGTCAGAGTGCTGAGACTATCATTGTCCATAGGTGAAGCACCATCCACTCAGGATCCTTGGTTCGACAACCTCAGGAGCTCATTAATTGTGAAGGCAGAGAGAAGAGAAGCGAAGGAAGTGATGCTTATGGAGTTAGGAGAGATAATGGAAGAAGAAAGGCCATGGTACCACGAGATTGAGTGATATTGCAAAGACGATACCTTCTAAGAAGAAGCTGAATCTGAAGATAGGAGAGCCATCCGTAGGGCTGCATTAAGGTATACCATTGTTGGAGAAATGTTGTACAGATGCGCTCTAAACGGAATGCTCCTTAGATGCTTGCTTGACGAAGAAGCTTGGAAGGTAGTGGAAGGGGCCCACGCCAGTGAGTGCGGAGGGCATGTGAATAGCCAGATGCTAGCTAAAAAGATCCTTAGGCAGGGCTATTACTGGCCAACCTTAGAAGAAGACTGTGCCATCTATGTGCGTAGGTGTATCAAATGCCAGCTCCATGCCGAAAACATCCATGCTCCATCTTCCTCCCTACATCCACTATAATCCCCTTTGCCTTTCTCTATGTGGGCCTTTGATATCATTGGACCCCTTGGTGATCCTAATGCTCAAATCAAACAGAAATCCTTCATCCTCACTGCTACTGAGTATTTCACCAAGTGGGCCGAAGCTGAAGCATTCGCAGAAATCAAAGGTTCAACCATGTGCTGGTTCATCATGATGAATATCATCTCACAGTTCGGAGTGCCAAGTGGCATCATCAATGACAATGGGCCCCAGTTCATATCTCAAGAGGTTCAAGACCTATGTAAGAAATACAACATTTCTCTGCATCATTCATCTTCGTACTATCTACAGGGCAATGGCCAAGCCGAAGCCATAAATAAAACACTTTTGAAAATTTTCAAGAAAACTTGTGAGTCTCACAAATTCGCTAATTGACCTGAGAAACTGATCAAGGCTCTATGGGCCTACCGCACCTCCGTCCGCATGCCCACAGGGCAAACTCCCTTTTCATTCACTTATGGGATGGAGGCGGTATGTTCATATAAGATACTCATTCCTTCGCTAAGGATATAGCTGGACAAAGAACTTAATCTTGATGAATGTCGAGAGGCGTTACTTACACAACTAGAACTCCTAAACGAATGACATCTGGCTACAGCCGATCATGTGCTTTCATATCAAAATAAACTCTCAAGATCTTTTCAAAAGAAAGTAATTGAACACAAATTTCAAGAAGGAGATTGGTTTTGAAGCGAATTTTCATAAAACCTAGAGGTCCTAGCTCCAAATTGCAAGCTAATTGGGAAGATCCGTATGTAATCAAAGAAGTGTACCCTGGGAACGCTTATAGGCTAGTGAATGCCGATGGTGAGGAGCTCTCTCACCCGTGGAATGGCTTGTTTCTTAAAAGATTCTACCCTTATTAAAAGATTTTCTATAGCGACACTACCTTGCAATGGAGTACCAATAGTCTTGGGTCTCGTATCCTTTTATGGTTGTCAAATAACCCCTATGTCCAGCCAACACACACAACATAGCAACCCACGGTCGACTCCCCTTAGACAATGGTGTTCCTGCTTAGCCCTTGTGTAGGGAAAGTGAAGGCCTATTCTCCTCTTACTCAGATGAGGCTAGGGGAAAAAGGATCGCCAGTTTGAAGACAGAGAAGGGGGTAGATCATGTGTGAATGAAATCTTAAATAGAGACTGTCAATTAAAATTGCAAAAGAAAGAAATGACGAAAATATAGAAAAGTAAATAAGTCAAAATGAAGAATAGGGGCATGGAAAAGAGTGGCAAAGTCTCCGCGGGACAACAATTAGCCCGGTCGTACGTAGGCCCCAAACAAAATCAATGACCACAAAGTCTCTAGACAACAAACAAAATCCACATGAGATGCACCCTAACTAGTCCACAAACTAGCATCTCGAGAACTAACACTAAGTCTTACTCCCTATGTCTTCCTATCCTCACTAATGACCGGAACACTCCCACACCTGGTCTGTGTAGGAACACTAATAACTAGGGGCAATCAACCAAAGGGAGGCTAAGAACAAATGCACACTGCACTTAGGGGTGTCTTACAGCCAGAAAAGAGAGACGAGGTTCATAACTAATCACTCAAATGCAGAGGGTGCCGCTACAGATAATCCAAAAAAAAAAAAAAAAAAGAAAACCCCAAAATCTAAAAAAATAGAAAACTGTAAAATCCAAAAAAGAAAACCCCAAAATAAAAAAATAGAAAACTCCAAAATTCCCCAAAAAATAGAAAACTCCAAAAAATAAAAAATAGAAATCCCCCAAAAATGAAAATCCCCAAAAATTCAAAAAATAAAAAATCTCCAAAAAATTCAAAAAAATAAAATAAAATAGAAAATCCAAAATTTAAAAAAATTAGATGTACATGTCATTTTTTTAGCATACATTGTTACTTTCTATTTTCGCTAATTTAATAAGGCTCAGCCCCTTGACTATTATGAAGATTAAAGACAATCCTTGCTTAATGCAAGGGGCAGAGCCAAAGAGCAGATCTAACTTGTTTTTTAAGTGTGCGGGGACATGATATTTTTGAGCAGCACAACGATGTACTCAATTTTCTCTCTCTTGGATCTCATTTCCACTCGTGTCAATTACAAACCATTCAACACTCTCAAACACTGGCACAAAAGTAAAGATACACTAAATATAAACATCATGTACAAGATAAGGAGGAAGGTGGCTCACAAACTCCTCACTGTCCACCACCACTCTCCTCGGATCCCTCGTGCCTCTCAGGTGGTGGCGACATATCGCCACCACACCTCACACTCCGGGTGCTCATCTCGCTTTCCCGGCGCCTCTCCTCCTCCTCGTTCCTCCGACGGCTAAAGGGACCTGCCAGATACTGCCTCACGGAGGCGCCACTCGCTCCGCTCCTGCTCCTGCTCTGGCTATGGCTCTAGCCAATCGCTGTCACCAAACTCTGGAGCTCGTCGATGCGGATCTGCTGTGCAGATGTCTCGGCGCGTAGTTAGGACAGCTTTGCCTAGTCCATTGATGATCTCTGCGCCCGTAGTGTTGCCAGCTCCCTCGATAGCTCCCCCACCTGCGTCACCGCCATCTCTGCCTGGAGGTGCCACTAGGCTATCTCTGCTGCCCCCGTCTCCGTCTGAAGGCGCCACTGACCGGTCGCTACCACCACTGCATCAGCCTGCTCAAGCCAGTGGCTCACCTGGCCAGTGGCGGTCCTCAGCACCGCAACCTGTGTCGAGGCATGTTAGCATACAATATTTAATGAAAAATGATCAGGTTTGAATCACACTTACCCTCTCCTCCAATGCTGCCTCTACCTCCTCAGGGCACCCGTCAGCTGATCAGCGAGGTCGGACTGGGAGTCACTCGCCACTGCCCGAGACAAGGACACACCCGCGTGTGTCGTCCTCAGCCTCACCAACTCCGCACACTACATATGAAACACTTGTCAATATCTTTAAGCTGAAGGAATTGGCACTTTACCGAAGTCTGAGTAGGTACTTACCAGCTGGTCCGCCTCCTTCCTGATGATATCCCGGTCCTACAAGGCGGAGTGTAGCAGGGCCTAGAGCGATGCAATCTGCTAGTCATGTCTGCCTGCAAGTCATCAAGATCATGTTAGATCCAGTTCCATCAAATCAATTTCACAAAGTCTAAGTCCTGAGATATGCTTGTCGTTGAGCGCCCCTATAGACCCTCGCCCCATACTTCAAGGCGAAGGACTGTAGGTACGCCTCGTCTGTCTGTGCATCGGATGTGACCTGGAACCTCGGTGCTCCCAATCTACTATCTGCTCCTGGGCCCTCTCACACCAATCAGTCATGTCGTGAAGTCCCTGGATGTTCTGGCTAGGCCTAGGTGTCCTGCCTCGGCAAGGAAACTCCACGACACTCTGATGTAGCCCGTGTGCTCATTGAGTCAGATGTAGATGGAGAGGAAGCACCAGGTTGAGAGCATGCACCCACATGCCCTACCGAAGTAGGGGTGGGCCTGCTCCAACAAGGACTGTCCCTCGTCTCCCTCCTCTAGGTATGGTTGCCACCCCACCTGTACCACAAAGAACACCTCTTGTCAGTATCCAAGGCATTTAAGGTAATCAACTGAGGATTAGAGAGAGAATAGTACTCACATCTAGCTGAGGGTAGACGTCGATAGCATCCTGGATGGACACCAGCTGCTCCTCCAGGGGGTGCATGTCTCGGCACGACACCCATTGCCTCGCTAGGGGTACAAGGCCTGATCGCTCTATAGTACCCCTCCCCAGGCCCGAGAGGCGGAGGTAGGTCCAGACCTGCAGAGGAAGAAGCACAATTAGATCACAAGTATGCAAATTGGAAAGCATGAATAAGGTAGGAGAAAGAGAATGAAGTACCTGGAGGAAGGGGAAGAACTCGCTGATCGCAGTCTGCCGGTCGGAGGATCCTAGGCTATCAAACTGGTGCGCCAAAAGGGCAGCACCCCAAGCATACTCCCCTACCCAGTCCAGGTCCTCCAACAACGGTAGGAAGCGGCAGTGAACCGCGTCGCCCCTCGTGGCAAACAAAAGTCTCCCGAGGAAGAACATGAGGAAGCGAAGTAGATCTAGGTCTGCCTGAGTGCCAGGCTCGCTAGCTAGGGTCTCCCTACACCCTCTCACTAGTGAATCCAGTTGCTCATCTACAGTCTCCCGTACCTCCCTGCCCGTCTGCACTAACCCTAGGCTCTCCTGTAGGTCTACCCTATGAACTAGAGAAGACCTACACCCAACTGTCACTAGGAGTCTCTGTGCGATCTCTCTGTAGCAGCGGTAGGTGAACCCACTCACCGGGCAGCCATACACCCTCAGCCCGGTGATCCTGCTAACATCCTCAAGATCGGGGATCATATGACCCCATGGGAACACGAAGGCAGTCACCTCCATGTCCCACCTGCTCCTCAGTGCCTGGGTGAGGGGAGTATCTACCCTCATCCTCTCCATCCGGAGGACCTCCCCAAATCCCATATCCTCCAGCCGCTCCCTCTGGAAGCCCGGGCGCACCAAGTACACCGTGAGCACGAGCAACCAGGAGACCCTGGCCCTAATCTCGCCCTGCAGCCACAAGAATAAGCAACCGGTCAGTATAATCATGCAATTTATATGCTCTCAACTGAGGTCGTGTCGGCCCGGTCGGTCGCGACCTTATCGCGATGCCCAGGGTGGTCCGGACCCTGTCGCGACCATCCTTGTCGCAACGGAGCGGGCCGTCGCATTCTCAATCGATTTCAACCAGAGCTTTCCTTCTCCGGCGGCGGTTCTCTTGGGCTTTTCGCCCTACATCTGCCCTCTATGGGGCCTCGCCATTCATATACACACACAAAAATCAAAGTTTAGGGGCGAGGACCTACCTTCTTCATGGCCTCCTCCCAGGCCGCCGTCATCGCCGCTTCTATATCCATGACCGGGGCAACCTCCTCTGCCATCTCCACCTCCAGCACTTCCTCAGCCGCTGGAGCTGCCGCCTCACACCGCCGGAGCACCCTTGCCACCGGCCTCTTCATCCTTTCACCACCGTGAGAGCCTCCTTCGCCGATTCCACCGCCCTCCATTGCTCGAGAGAAGGAGAAAGTGAAAGAGAGGGGAAAAGGGCAAGAAGGAGAGGGAAGGTGAGAGTGAGAAAAGAGGAACGCCGGAGAGGGAGATCTCTGGAGAGCAAAAGTCGGTAAGCACGAAAAGGAGAAAAGGGGGGCCGCTGCATTTTTGAACTCTCGGTTAGAGTCGTGACTGCTATAGATGTCGCGTTAAGGTCGCGACGGCCTACTGAGCCGCGACATTGTCACAACCTATCGAGTCGTCGCGACATCAAGGCGACGTCTGTAGTTGTCGCGACATAACCTAATGCACACAACAGTGAACAAAAATTCAATTTTATTGATCTAAATTGTCAAATACATATTCCAATCATGTCTATGATCAATCAATCATCTTTTCATGTTCTACCTACAACTTGATACAATTTTTAACCCCCCTCAAGCCTGTCCTATGCCTTGTGCAGCCTCTGCCATGGCGTAATCTCCACGTGGTCGGATCCTCCTCAGTGCCTGCAGGTATTCTTGGTACACATCGTCGTCTTCCGTCACCTCCGTTGAGATGAGCCCGCAAAACACACCTCGCAATGTATGATGGCACTCCTCACATCCCACTCGTTCTGTGCGTTGTCCATCTTCCTTATTTGAATAGGCGAGTAGTGAGAGAGAGCTGGTACAACCACGCGCGCCGTGCCAAGCTGAAGATAACATCGGTGGGGGTTGTAGAGGACTAGTGCTTTGTCTCCTATCAACTGCAGGGCCAGGCTGATGTGCTGAGGCAGGCGGATGATCTTGTTGTGGAGGAAGGCCGACCACATCTCAAACTGCTCCACTTGAAGAGTGTTCAGATATAGTCTCCATTCCTTCAATCCCTTGACCACCATGATCTTACACCACGCTTGGGTGGTCATGTGTAATGGAGCGCCGACGAAGGAGAGAGGGTGATGGACCATGCTCATGCACTTGACGGAGGTGTCGTCCGCCTTGTAGCAGATGTGCATACCCATCCAGCACTCGAGGGTGATCACAGAACCGAAGAAGGGTCTGCCAGTAGCTGTCGAAGAAAGTCTAGCATATAAATAGCCTAAGACGGCTTGGGAGATAGGCATACCTTACCACATGCAGCTGATGACACTCAGGTTGGTTGCAGATAAAAGATGATCTTGCGTGGGGAAGAGAATGACGCCGCATATGCAGATGGCAGTGACCTTGGCGATGGCTAAGTAGTTCCTGGTCTTCCTCTTGCATTGAGAAATGAACCACTGAGAGAGGGGGATCAGGTGGACATAGCTTGGGCTTGTCATAGTACTCAAATCCCAGGTCCTGGTGGTGATCTCGCTGAGAATATCCCAGGAGTCGACAGGGGCTACGGTGTGGGAGATGAGGTGCTCCACCCCTTTCTTATCCTTGGGGAGCCCCAGCATAATCTCCAGCTCCTCCAGTAGGATTGTGGCTTCGAAGGAAGGGAAGATGAAGGTGTGCATCTGGGGGTGCCACAACTCTAGAGGCATCGCGATAGTGTATGTTGTGTTTTCTTGTGCCTGTGTCTGCTTATTTAGGCCTTGTTTGTATCTTGTTTGTCCATATTTCTCTCAAGTTGTTTATCGTATGTCTATTTATAAAAAAAATCACAAAAAATAGAAAAATCATAAAATCATAAAAATGGAGCCTCACAGGTAAGTTCAGGTATGATCTTCTCCATATTCCCTTGCATTACTATATGTTAGCCTACTTATTATATCATTTCAAGGACTAGCTGGTTCTCAGTGTGTTCTGGGATCTGAGTTCCCCTTCATCAAAAATAGTGAAGATCTAGGTGCACATTGTTAATCATTGGACAGACCGTTAAGTTGGATAAGTTTGGGGATGATGGACTCTATCTTGCACAGCAGTTGTAGGAAGACTCTCGACCCATTCTTGTCTGGTTTAGCAATATTATCCTTGATCTATTTTCTATTTGCTCCTTTATTTGCATTTGATTTTATGATTTCTTTTCTTTTATCCCAGCATGCATCATGTATGTTTGAGATATCATAACTCATCCCTGGCTAATAACGAGCTCTTGATGAACGCCCAACTGTTCTCCATGTTCATAACAAGAAATTCCCATTCCTATCCGAATTAGAAAGTTTGCCTCCGAGCTAGTTGCTCTTGCCAGTCTTGTCAAGAACTTTCCTGTCTGGATTTTCTATCTAATTTTCATCCAAATTCCTTTTAATCCATTTTGGTTGCGAAACGCTCCCAGGTTTTGAGTCAGAGTTGCCTACCTGGCACGCACATGTCCCTCCAAAATAAAACCTGCAGGCCAATCGGCTAGGGTACCTCTTAATCGAGGGGTTGATCGTCCTTTTCTCTCCCTCTCATCTGGACTTGTGTTTTCCTTGCATTCTGCTCGAACAGCTAACTCGGGGCTTTCAAGAAGATTCCAATTGCTTGTTGGTCAGATCGGGTGTCTCTTTACCTTGGCTCCCATCTTTTCAGTCCACTCCACGTCATTTCCGCTTCATCGTCATTTCATGACACCTCCGCTATGCTTCCGCTCCGCTCCCTTGCAAAGTTGAAGCCAAGGAGGGGCAATCTGTAAACACCCGATTCTGACCCATAAGTTGAACCATCTTTCTTATTCCCTTAATGAGCCCCAAGTTGGTCACTCACCCTGAGCCCATTTGTTAGCCACATTTTGAGCCCATTAAATCCCAATTCTCAGCTTATCTCGTCTAAATATCACTTTCAGAGTCTTTGTCCTAGGGTTTCAACCCTCAGACCTTAACACGACGACCTTGAGGGTTGCGTTCTTGCTAATTAATTGACTATAATATTTGAATAATCGATTATATTTCCTAAATAATTGATTAAAATTCTAATATGATCAGCTATCCGTAACGCGATCGGTCGTGGCATCGCGTTAGGATCAAAATCGCGACCACTCTGGCCGTCGCAACAGCCCATGCATATCCATTCACGTACCTTCAGTATCGTGACCACCTTGGCCATTGTGACAATCCTTGTTGCATCCCTGTGATCCGTCGCGATAATGCTCTGCATGTGCTGGCTCCACAACCAACTCCCCTTTATCCTCCATTGGAGTCTATCCTCATCCACAACAACTCTCCAACCCCCCAGTCGTGTTTTGAGGTTCCATCCCACCTTGGAACCCTCCTAGGACTCTTTCCATGCAGATTTACTTGAGTTTTTATTATTTTTCATGGGCCATTATCACTTAAAAATGAGATATTCTCTCTCCTCTCTATATAAGTGACCCTACTCTTTCAGAAGGAGGAGAGGACCCTTAGCTACCATGAAGTGCTGCCAAAATCTTCCTAGAGCTCTCCCTTAGCTCATAGCCCTCCCATTTCCTCCCATTTTCCTATTATTCTCTTCATCAAGTCATATTTCTTCCTTCATGCATAGAGCTCGGTAGCTAGGAGGGCAACTTCCCCACCTTTTAGGCACTGCTGCACGACCCCAAGGAGCATCATTCACAGCCAGGGAGTCACCCCTTTGGGGGCCTTTCATCTTTCCCTTCTTCTCATTTTTCTTTAAAATCATGTTATTATTTTCTTTTTAAATAGAAGCATATCCTCCTTTCCACATTTTATACAACCCAAGGGGTTTCCAAACACCCTCAGGTTCGTTCCCTCCATGCTTCATTACTTTCCTTTCATTTTGAATAGATATTTCGCTTAAATATGGTCTAACAGGGTTTCTTTCTCTTGTTTCGTTGTTTTGATAGGTTCTACAGCAAGATCAGATGAGGGGCTCTTGTTCTCTGGCTGGCCAGAGGACGGGAAGGAGGTCCCCCATCCATCTCCCGCTCTGTTGAGAAGGCGTTAAACAACCCCATCGTGATAGCAGTAACGCCACTGGTCTGAGCATCGCGACAGGCTTCGTATCATGACGGGTCTTCCCGTCGCGACACCAGTAAGTGACTATTCACATCTCCTTTTCCTAGCATGTTAGTCTTCAATCTTCATTTATGTTCTAGGGCAACATGTTAGGTGGCGATCACATATCTTGTACCATGCATGTGACACTTCATGTTGTGTGTTTCGAGGGACGCACAACCCTGTGATTACAGTACCATCTCTACAGACTTACCTGTCTCAACCAAACTAACTGAACCTAGATACGCTACACATCCTGCATCAATCAATCTTATAGCCTTAAGTGCAGAAATGATAAACTTAGGGGTGTAAAATGGCATACGTTGGAATTCAAACAGAACCTCTCCAGGATGATTGAATCTAACTCTCTTCTTTCTGCAATCTACCACTGCCCCATATGCCTCTAACCAGTCCATACCTAAAATCACATCATATTCCTTTAACTGTAATGCATATAACCATGTTGGCAACTGATTCCCATGTATCATTATTGGGACCTCATCTAAGTAACAAGAAGTAAGCACGTAATCACCTGAGGGAACCTCTACCACTAACTCACACTGCCTCTCCTCAAAGGGGTGAACCATACTATCTATGAAACCTTCAGAAATGAAAGAATGCGATGCACCTGGATCAATTAATGTTTTAGCAGAAAATTCAAGGAGAGGTATTATATCTTCAATCAAGTTTGATGCCTCCGCTTGAGCTCTCGTGATAGCCATGACTTGTCCTCGTCCCCTTTGGAAAAGCGGACCTCTACCTCACTCGGATGATGGTGGCTGAAATGACTGTTGCTTCTGTGGTGCCCCTCTTCTATAATTGCTCCTTCTAGGATATGGACAATTCCTGATCAAGTGCCCCAGTTGATCACAATTGTATCATCTATACTCTGGAGGAACTATGGGCTGCCTGGCTGTACTTTGTTGTAACTCCTCCAACTCTGGCCTAAAACCTCGGCCATGCTGAAATCCTTGTTGCCTGCCACCTCCTCGGCCCCTGAATATCTTCTTTAACTTGGAACCCAACTTACCAAAACCTGATGTAGATGCTCCTGCCCTTGCTTATACCTGGGGATTGCTGCAGAGGCCGAAAACTGCCTGTCCCACCTAACTGCCTAGCCTATACAGTCCTCTCAAGAATCATTGCTCTCTAGGTTGCCTCCTCCACCGTCTTGCACATAAGAGGAATTACCGCATCCTACAACTCCAGTCGCAATCCTCGGATGAAGTATTCCACCATCATCGCATTATCGGTGACTACATAAGGTGCGTACCTGCTCAAAGCCATAAACCTCATTTGATATTCCAATGCTGATAAGTTTTCTTACTGTAGTGTCTTGAACCGTTCTCTCTTAGCTTTCTGAATTTGCACCGAAAAGAATGTGTTGTTAAACACATCTAAAAACTCTGGCCAAGTAATAGTATCCTCTGCCCGATCTGCAAACACAGTCTGCATCTTGAGCCTCCACCATTCTTGTGCAAATCCCCGCAATTGGTAGGTAGCCAATATCACCCTATCGGCCTGTGGACATCTCATAGTAACAAAACTCTTTCAATTTCATGTACCCAATGCTCTACCATGTCCGGATTTAGACCCCCCGAATACGTAGGTGGCTGCAACCGCAGAAACCTCTCCACTTATACTGTAAACTCTTCCACACTATCTGGTCGTACTGGCACAACTAGAGGTAAGGGTACAACAAGTGGTAGCTCAACTTTGGGTGGTGGTGGGGGTGGTGCTAATGGTACTGGTACTGCCTCTTCCTCAACTGGTGGGGCTGCAACTGCTGGCTGAACCGGTGGCTGCTGATCTAACTGAGTCTGGATGTGACGGCCCTCATTATACCGGTACGGTTATACCAACCCACGTCGGTATAGCGAGAGTCCTCACAGTGGGACATTTACCCAAACGATACAAACAACTGAGATACACGCGAATATACGACAGAGTAGCGGAAGTAAAAGACAACTGTCTTCATTCATTCGTCATCCACATTAAACATACATGAAATTTGTAATTTACAGTAAGAGCTAAAAGTTCACATAATTAAATTGCTGAAAATTAAGTACACAATGTCCACACTTATACAATTTTCTCATGATAGTTCTAGTACAATGTCACTTTTACATACTATGAAACAAAAAGGGGTACACTGCTCCAACAATCTAAACTCCACGCTCGGAGTCCATCTCTACCGTCTCCTCCACGAGAGTCTCGTCACCGTCTATACCTGTACGCCGAAGTAAGAAGTGAGTCTTAAAGACTCAGCAAGCAACACTACTCATAACATACACGTATAAGTCATAGCGGTTTCTACATGCACATTCACAAATTTCGGCATATGGCATGCTAGTCATTTGAAAGTTTCAACCTATCATGAAAGTTCTACAAGTTAATACATGGATCATGCTTTCAGATTTCTAAGAATAAAACTTACCTATCACATGCTCTCTATTCAATTTACTCGTGAAATTTTGCCTTTAAAGAACCAAGACATGAGAGCTACCAATATGAACACGGTGTATATATGAAGGGAGAACACAACTAGCATGGACTTTACATGTTCTTAAGCACATACATAGACATTTTCACATGCTTTAAGTTGCTGGTTTCACATGATTTAATGGCTGTAAACCTACACATGAGAGCTACAATGTTGTTTAAAACATACTATGTGAACAAACAATCATGCCATTTTGTACACGTGCTCCTCAATTATCCCTAACATGGATTCTAGACATTTTCGCACATATAAACATGATGATAACAACATGAAATTACTGATTTCACATGGTTTCAGGTTTGTCTCACATGGATTTCAATGTCATATTCTCACATTTTTAGTCTCACATTTTCTTTACACAAGTTTCCAATTTACATGGTTGCACTTTGCACATACACATTTCACATTGTCCACTTACACATCAACACATGAACACATACACATTACACATTACACATTCACATTTTAGGTGCCGTGACACATAGTCCAAACCACCAAAGAAGGACATATACACATCACATTACACATAGACGCCATCTAGGCATTACAATGGCGACTCTTGGACTGCGCAGATCGGGAGAACAAGTCTCCACCCTAACCAGTGGTACTTGTCCACCTCTAGGATTTCCCCCTAATGCCCTTAAGGTCACTTACACATTGAACTTTCTCAGGGGGACTTTTTCGTGATACAGTTCCACTGCCCTCTACGGAAGCAGTGTCACATTGGCACAGTTACACATTTACACATTTTTTTCCGATTTTACACATGGTTTTACACATATCACTTTTCATCTCATTCACTTTATCACTCACATGCATATCTCTGTTTTCCTGACATGACACTACAAATTTCAGGAGTTTAACACACAGTAAATTCACCAATCAGGTTGGGTTTAAACGATATCTAATCACTTTACGATGACATGCATAAATTTTTACATTTCACATGGAAAAAGTGCATAACCCCTTATATACTAGTCCAAATGACCTGAAAATTTAACCACATGCTATTTTTGGGTTCAAGATCATACATTCAATTTTTCAGATTTTTCTGAGCTAAATAGAATTTAAAGAAAATCAAATACCTATTTAGCATGCCATTCACAATTTAAGTTGACATGGAGTTTAACACCATTATGCATTTTTGCCACTTACTGTTTGAACAGAGACTAACTGTTATATGCATGATCTGAAAATATAGAATTACCCTAAATCATACAACTATAAATCGATCACAACAATTCTTTCTTGCATGCCTTTTTATTTACCGACCCGAAATTAATAGCAATTTATGCAAGTATGGACAATTTATCAAAATTTGAGTACACATTTACTAATCCACTAACTTCATGATCTGACAAAACTTAGGGCACTCAGACTAGTCCTAATCATAAAACATGGATTGGCAAGATCACCAACAAATCATGCTTGAAATTTCATGGGATAGTAATCTTTAACATTCACCACCACACATCATAACACATCCACACACCACATTTATCAGTATACATAGTGTATAGGGTTACCATATATCCTCATCACGGAAAACCCATCGAAAATAATCGTATAGGAGGGCAGAACAGTTTACTGTTCTGTCCAGATGAAATTGGCGGCGGTCTCTGGCCGCTAATTCAAAGTTAGCGGCATAGTCGATGGACGCCAATCATGATCTCAACGTCCAGGGACCTTGCCGTTAATATAGGTCTGTGCAGAACACAGACCCGAGCTCTCAAGATAGGGTGAATGTGGGGGTCAAGGACATGAAGAAAAATACACAAAAATGTTAAAACTGTCCTAGACTCATACGGGAACCTTATGGTAGGGTCACTTGCCTCTAGGAAATTGCTCCAATGGATCTAAATGCTCGGAGAAGCTCTCCTTGGGCAATCCCAAGAAGTGTAGAAATGTCCTCCAAGATCTCCTTCCTCCGGGCTCCTGGATGATCTCCACAGCAAGGAAATGTCGGGGAGGCCTTCCTCGATGATCCCTCTAGCCTCCAGTTGCAGTAGAACGCCGGACACGCTTCAGAAGCTCGGATTTTGGACTGCAAGGATAGGGTTTTCTCACAGCTCAGAAGCTAGGGTTTTCTCCTCTTGTTTCTCTCTTGCAAAAGGGTGAAGAGAGAGGGGTTGGGGAGCAGATTCGGGTTTGGTATATGGGAGAGACTTCTCTCCCACTCACAGGGTGATATGATGTGTTTCAGAGCCATTGGGGACAGCTCCCCAATGGGTGAGCTTCCTTGTTTCCAAAATTTCTGGCTCTGCAACGCATGCAGGTCAGAGAAATAGGCGTCCACATCGTTAGACGCCAGGATTAGTGTTGGCGTCCATGGGTAGACGCTGACACCACCTCAACGGCTAGGGGTTGACGCCAATCTGGCCTTCGGCCAGAACTCTAAAACATGCAGAAAACTATGCATGCCATGCATATATACATGCAATATATATATGGTAATGTATCCATACTATCACCATTCAATACATGCATTATTTACATCTAGTATAAACACATGCACACGTAATTGTACTAATTAATACGTACGTAAATATGTATATACATACACAAGCACAAATACACACACACAAATACAAATAATGCGACGGAAATTCGAGGGCCTTACACCCTCTCCCCCTTCAAGAAACTTCGTCCTCGAAGTTAGAACGACACTACTCAAACTAAAGGGGATACTTCTTCTTCATCGCATCCTCAAGCTCCCAAGTAGCCTCCTCTCGTGAGAAGTTCCGCCATGGGACCTTCACCGACACAATACTCTTGTTCCGGAGATGCTGAACCTTCCGGTCAAGAATAGCTACTGGTTGCTCGACATACGAAAGATCTGGCTGGATCTCCACTGGCTCATGACTAATCACATGGGACGGATCTCGGACATACTTCCTGAGCATAGATACGTGGAATACAGGGTGAACGCTAGCCAAAGCTGGGGGTAATGCTAGCTCATATGCCATGCTGCCCAAACGTATGAGAATCTCATATGGGCCAATGAATCTAGGGCTTAGCTTGCTATGCCTGCCAAATCTAACGACACCACGAGTAGGCGATATCTTCAAGAAGACATGATCGCCAACCTCGAACTCCAAATCCTTTCTCCTGTTGTCGGCATAACTCTTCTGCCTATCCTGTGCCGCAACAAGCCTCTTCCTGATAAGCTAGATCTTATCCGATGTTTCTTGAACTAACTCCGGTCCGATCAACTGCCTATCACCAGTCTCCTCCCAACATAACGGAGATCTGCAGGGCCTACCATACAATGCCTCGAATGGAGCCATACCAATTGTAATACCCTCAAATTTTAAATACCATGTTTTACTTAGAAATTCTTGTTTATGCAAACCGATTAGGTTTAAATTGTGATATTTAGGATTAAGAGTATGTTTAAGACACTTTATCATACCCCAGTACTACTTTCGGTCGTGCGCACCCCGACAGGGCGACACCGAAAAACTGTAACAAAAATAAAATCTGAGAACACCATAATTCTTAGAAAATTGTGGAGATATCAAATATGTAATTATCCGGAATTTTTGACGACCGGATTTTGAGATTAAGTCGACGCAACTATTTTTCGGATGATTTTTCACCCAGTAGAAAATAAATTCTAAAAATTAAATAAAAATTATGACAATTAGTAAAACCTTCCTATTAGTCTATGGTTGAAATTTCAACACAAACGAACGTGTTTGAACACCTTTACATAGGGATTATTGGGCCAGCTGAATTAAGGATCAATTACGGGATGGATTTTTGGGTGATTTACGTGTAAGGCTTAGGAGAAGCCAACACACATTAGGATAAGCTTATCCATGGGTTGGGCTATCATTAAGGTTACATGCGTGTAACTAAAGAGTGTGTTGCATGAGATAGGTGGCCTCACATGGTTTAAAGGGGCTTACACCATGACACATACATGGCCAACGTGCCAAGCATGCAGCAGAGTTGAGAGCCTATATAAGTCCCTCCTTCAACCTTCGTGGGAGTTTTTGCACTCTCGCTCTCGCTGCCCCTGTTGTTGATGCTCTTGCACCTTGTGTGTGGGAAGGTTGCTGCTGGAGCCAGTATAGCTGTAGCTGCTACTGGTGTACCTGGTGTAGATCGTCAAATCTTCAACAAGAAACCACCGAAGCTTTTACCTGTGTGGTTGTCTTATACTTCCTCTTGTTACTCTAGATTTTTACGTGAAGAAGAAGGACCTTTGTTCTTCACCAAATCAGGTAGGTGTCATACCATGAATCCTTTTTAGTTTCCTATGTACATGCTCATGGTTTCCTCATTCGTAGAAACCATGTCTCTTGTTTGTACCATGATCTGTAGAGTTCTTCTTGTTTTGGTTCACTTTTGATTATAGGTATTCAAGGATTTTGTTTATCTTGAGGAAAAGTAGATTCCTATCTTCTCCTCATACTTCTACCCACTGCTCTAGTTAGAAAGATCATAACCTTACATGAGTTGCCTTCAAGCTCATTAACCGGTCTTCGTTAAGTCTGTGTACGAGATTGTACTTTCAAATCTTTCGTTTGATTTTCCCTATTACCTCTGGAATCATATAATTATCAAGGAGCTTCTTCACTCCCATTATAATTTAAGTAGATTTCTAACTTCTTATACCACCCATGATCCATGTTTATGCTATAGAGTTTTGCTAGAAATTTCGATATCTTAGAACATTGTGATTCTTTCCATTCGGATGTTTGTACTTCAAGCCTTGATTAGGAACATTTAATACCATGTGTTTTAGTGTTCATCTTGTGGTAGAATCCCAATAAACCATTGCTATCAAGACCACACTTCCAACAATATACTATGTCTAGTTCCTAGCTAAACAAGCTTGAATTGCAAACCTCTTGTTTCATCTCACTTGTTCGGTTTATAAACCACTGTGAGGACTATAATTAGACTCTTCTATTTGATATACATCATGCCTTGATTCATAGGTTCCATTGTCAGCATGTTTAGAGTACATTCTAAGTCATTTATGAGTGAGAAATAGGCGGTTGTCGACAGACAGCCCAAATCTGTCGACAGACGCACGTCTGACAGAACTTCAGGTTTCTGGACTGTGTGGATCTGTCGACAGATCCCTTGCATCTGTCGACAGATACACACAGAGCCAGACAACCTGAGCTCTGTCTGCTCTCATCTGTCGACAGCCCCTTCCTGTCTGTCGACAGATGCAGTGCTGATTCAAATTTCTGCACTCTTTCATGTCTGAATCCATGCCAAAACTTCATCCTAAAAGCCAAGGAAGTTACCCTCTCATTTACCTTGATATTTACTGTCATGTTACTGAAAAGTTCATCCACTTTGAGTACCTTAACTCTCCTTGAATTATTTTTAAAGTTGTCAATTACGAATAGCACTCCGAATGAGTCTATTTTTCGGTATTCGGTAATTGGGTCTATAAAATCTGAACACCTGAGAGTTCATATGTTTGAACACCTTATGAGATATGAATACTTGTGATAACGATTGTGGACCCTCATTTTCTTGGGTTCTTGTGTGATTTAAACCTTCTGAAGTTGTTGACTTTGAGTCATCACCTTGTCTCAACTAATTGTATTTCTCATTTTCTTGATCTATGAACTACTTTGTCACCAAGATATTTGTATTGATTCTCAATCAAATCTTCCTTTAAATTTCCAATTTCCATTATGCTCATGAAAAGAAATTTATGATTTGAAGACAGTGCTCTCTTCAAAGAGGGTTTAGGATCACTTGTGGTAGCACCAGCCACTTGTGATCAGCTGAGGGCGACAGTTTGTAGGTAAATCCAAGTCAATGGACTGACGATGGTGGGTAATAAACCCCGTTCTTGCGCAATGAACAAGATCTAAGGTGCTGGAATCGCCTAGGCACTGAGGATGGTATATTACGTCTATATAGTAACCTCTTGAGAGCAGTGATGCCTGTCAAGTTTGTTCCGGAATCAAGTTATGATATGAATTTTGAAAGACAAATATGACTTTGTTCTGATATTCATTCGAGCCCGTCATGAAATTAAATTGGGCTATATGTTTATGTTAAGTATGAAGATTCATGAGCAATTATGTTTATTCCATATATGCACTTTCTGAATACTCTTGAAGCTATAAAATTTGAAACTCCTATCTTTATGTTTACTGTCACCTATTGAGTCCTTCCGACTCACGCCTTTGTTTCCTCCAACCCTTTCAGATTGAAGGTGTGCATAATCTCAGCTACACATGAATCCTAATTCTGCTGCGGACGATGAAGAGATGAAGAAAAATAATGTAGTTTTAGTAGTTGATAATGTATTAAGTTAGAGAGAGAGAGAAACTTAGCTTTTGTAAATAATGAGTGTAGCACTTTGTGACCTTGTGTATTATAATATGTTCCAAGATACCTTTGTGGAATGGTTTGCCAGTTTTGTGCAAAGCGCGGATATATCTACCCATAACGAAAGTTTGTCAGCGTAACCCCTCTTCCGATCAAAGGTTACGTATGTGTTTGTGTGATGTCAGAGGAGGGTGTTACAGAGGTGGTATCAGAGAATGGTTATGGGTGATAGATATCTCTGTGACCATTTTCACAAAGGAAATAAATAAAACATTTGTGTGTATTCTAGAATCTTTAAAGAATATTTTGGTTCTAACAAAACTTAAGTAGTTAGCATGAATTAATTGGATGTGTTTGATGGTGTTCCTGGAAATGGCAGACAAAGGGAAAGCTATCGACACATCCAGTGAGGATAGGCATGAGGAAAGCTTTAGGGAGGAAGTTCACAATGTCCCATTGGCCGGAAATTCTCAAGAAGGAAGTACTGGGACTCCTGATTTTGCTACTTTTATGCAATCATTTCCGGGAATGGTGCAAACACTAATGAAGAACCAACAAGATGTGGGTGGAGAAAGAATTTCTGGAGCATCATTGTTAGAGAAATTTAAGAAGATGGGACCTCCAGCCTTCAAAGGAAGCAGCCAACCTGAAATTGTAGAAGGATGGGTTAGAGAAATGGAAAAGATATTTAAGGCAATTAGATGTGAAGAAGAAGACAAAGTCACATTGGCGACTTATATGCTTCAGGATAGAGCAGATGAATGGTGGCAATCTGCCATGAGAAATGCATTCAGAAATAGAGAAGATAACATTAGTTGGGGAGAATTCCTGAGAGAGTTGTATGAAAAATACACTCCACCACATATCAAGGATAGGAAGGAAGTGGAATTTTTGCAATTGGAACAAAAAGACATGACGGTGGCAGAATATGAAACGAAATTCACTGAACTGGAAAAGTATGCACCTCACATTTGTGATAATGAACTCAGAAGGGTAAAGAAGTTTGTGAGAGGATTGAAACCCAGTGTGAGGAGTAGGATAGCTCCACTAGATCCCCAGAGCATGGCTGTGGCACTAAAGACTGCGTTTATAGTGGAATCCGAGTTTATGGAGTATATGAAAAACAAAGAAACCAATGGGGGTAAGAAGAAAAATGTATATACCAAGGAAACAAAAGGTCAGAAGCGAAAGGTTGATTCAACCAAGCAGCAGGGAGAACAGAAAAAGAGTTGGCCCGTGTGCACTCAATGTGGAAGAAGACACCCCGGTGATGAATGCTGGAAAGTAGCAGGGAAATGTTATGGATGTGGTCAGAAAGGGCATATGATTAAGGACTGTCCACACAAAGCAGACCAGTCAAAAGCGCAAAAACCACAACCTTACTTCCAGCAAGCCCCAAGACAACCACCCAAAGGACCAGCTAGAGTCTTCGCTCTGACCAAGGAGGAAGCCCAGGACACCCCTACAGTAGCTGAAGGTATTCTCCTAACCGAAAATATGTATGCTAGAGTGTTATTTGACCCTGGAGCTACACACTCTTTTATTTCTCGGGTATTTGTTAATTCTATGTCTCGGAAACCAGAGAAATTAGTAGGAAGCATGATACTTGACTGTCCTACTGGTCAAATAGCTACACTTACCTCTGTTATTCCAGAAATAACTCTGAAAATAGGAGAATGTGAACTTACTGCATATGTATATGTACTGGATAACATGCAAGATTTTGACATTATACTGGGAATGGATTGGTTAGCAGAAAATCATGCCGTATTAGATTGCCATAAGAAAGTTTTAACATTTAAAAGGCCGGGATTAGCAGATTTCAACTATATATGTCCAAAGAATAATGGAAATAAGAAGACTATATCAGCACTTAAGGCTATGAAATGGCTGAAAAATGGTTGTCAAGGTTATTTGGCAAGTGTGATGGCCATATCAAATGTTGTAAAAGATATCGATGTTGTAAAAGAATTTCCAGAAGTTTTTCCTGATGATTTATCTGGATTACCTCCAATTAGAGAAATTGACTTTACCATTGAACTTTTACCTGGAACTTTGCCTATATCCATAGCTCCTTACAGAATGGCACCAGCCGAATTGACAGAATTAAAGAGACAGTTGCAAGATTTGTTAGATAAAGGTTTTATTAGGCCAAGTGTATCACCATGGGGAGCTCCGGTATTATTTGTTAGAAAGAAAGATGGATCCCTTAGATTATGCATTGATTATAGAAAGTTGAATCAAGTCACAATTAAGAACAAATATCCATTACCTAGAATTGATGACTTGTTTGATCAACTCCGGTCTGCTACAGTATTCTCTAAGATCGATTTAAGGTCGGGGTACCATCAATTGAGAGTTAAGGAAGATGATATTTCTAAGACTGCATTTAGAACCAGATATGGACATTATGAGTTTTTAGTACTCCCCTTTGGATTGACTAATGCACCTGCGGTATTTATGGATTTGATGAATAGAGTATTTCAGCCTTATTTGGATAATTTTGTGGTGGTATTTATAGATGATGTGTTGATATACTCTTCTAATGAAGAAGAACACAAGGAGCATTTGAAAATTGTACTACAAACATTAAGGAATCATCAATTGTATGCTAAATTAAGTAAATGTGAGTTTTGGCTCAAGGAAGTGAAATTTTTGGGTCATGTGATTTCTGGAAAAGGTGTGGCCGTAGACCCGAGTAAAATTGAAGCAATTCTAAATTGGGAAAGACCCAAGAATCCATCAGAAATTCGAAGTTTCTTGGGATTAGCTGGCTACTATAGAAGATTTATTGAAGGCTTTTCTTCTATAGCTATGCCTTTGACTCAGTTAACCCGAAAAGAAATACCTTTTGTGTGGAATGAGAAATGTGAGGCCAGTTTTCAGGAATTAAAAGGGAAGCTTACCACAGCTCCGATTCTTACCTTACCTCAAGGATCGGGAGGATTTATAGTGTATACAGATGCATCTCAAAAAGGAATTGGATGTGTTCTTATGCAACATGGGAAAGTGGTAGCTTATGCCTCTAAACAATTAAAAGATCATGAAAGGAATTATCCGGCTCATGACTTAGAATTGGCAGCGATCATACATGCTTTGAAAATCTGGCGTCACTATTTATATGGGGAACAATTTGAAGTTTATACTGATCATAAGAGTTTAAAGTATATATTTTCCCAGAAGGAACTGAATCTAAGACAAAGGAGATGGTTAGAATTTTTGAAGGATTATGATTTTACGGTGAATTACCATCCGGGTAAAGCTAACGTGGTTGCTGATGCTTTGAGCAGAAAGAAATCAAGAGCATTACAATTACACCAACAGTGGAAAGAAATGACAGATTTGATCAAATACTCACCAAGGTGTGATGCAGAAAATCTGATATTGGCACAATTGACAGTAAGATCAGCACTGATAGATAAAATTAGTGAAGCACAGAACCAAGATCAGAAATTAAAAGAGATGGTAAATAAACCAGGATACATCAGAGATGGTCAAGGGATAATTAGATTTCAAAACAGAATATGCATACCAGAGAATGAAGAAATTAAAAGTGAGTTATTGAAGGAAGGACACAAATCTCAGTATTCAATTCATCCTGGAAGCTCTAAAATGTATCAGGATCTGAAAAAGCAATTTTGGTGGCATGGAATGAAAAAGGACATAGCAGAATTTGTGAGTAAATGTCTAACATGTCAACAAATAAAAGCTGAGCACCAGAAGCCAGCAGGGCCTATGCAACTCATTGAAATTCCAATATGGAAATGGGAGCAGATAACTATGGACTTCGTGATGGGTTTGCCAAAGACAAAGAAGAAGCATGATGCTATTTGGGTGATTGTGGATAGATTAACTAAATCGGCTCATTTTCTAGCAATTACAAAGACACAATCATTAGAAGATTTGGCTCAATTGTATATAAAGGAAATAGTGAGACTTCATGGAATTCCTTTGTCGATAATTTCAGATAGAGATCCAAGATTCACTGCTAGATTTTGGAAAAGTCTTCAAGCAGCCATGGGTACACAATTGAAATTCAGTTCAGCATATCACCCACAAACCGATGGCCAATCAGAGAGAACTATCCGAACACTCGAAGATATGTTGAGAGCATGTAGTTTGGATTGGCGTGGTAGCTGGGATGATTACTTACCCTTGATTGAGTTTGCATACAATAATAGTTATCATACAAGTATTGGAATGGCACTATATGAGGCATTATATGGTAGACCCTGTGGATAAATAGGGATTACTAATAGCTCAAGACAGACAGAAGAAGTATGCTGATAGAAGAAGAAGGCCACTGGAGTTTAACATAGGTGATCATGTATTTCTAAAAATCTCTCCAACCAAAGATATCATGAGATTTGGAAAGAAAGGAAAACTCAGTCCAAGATATGTAGGACCTTTTGAGATATTACAAAGAATAGGGGAAGTAGCATACCAATTAGCTCTTCCGCCTTCTTGGTCACACATTCATAATGTATTTCATATATCTATGTTGAGGAAATACATAATGGATCCCTCCCATGTGATCAGTTATGAAGATGTGGAAATACAACCAGATTTAACAGTACAAGAGGAACCAGTGAAAATATTAGACAGGAAAGAACGAGTCCTCAGAAATAAAGCAGTTTCTATGGTGAAGATCTTATGGAGAAGCGCGTTCATCGAAGAAGAAACGTGGGAATTGGAGCAAGAGATGAAAGAAAAGTATCCACAGCTATTTGGTAAGTAAATTTTGCCAATTTCGAGGACGAAATTTATTTTAACAGGGGGAGAAATGTAATACCCTCAAATTTTAAATACCATGTTTTACTTAGAAATTCTTGTTTATGCAAACCGATTAGGTTTAAATTGTGATATTTAGGATTAAGGGTATGTTTAAGACACTTTATCATACCCCAGTACTACTTTCGGTCGTGCGCACCCCGACAGGGCGACACCGAAAAACTGTAACGAAAATAAAATCTGAGAACACCATAATTCTTAGAAAATTGTGGAGATATCAAATATGTAATTATCCGGAATTTTTGACGACCGGATTTTGAGATTAAGTCGACGCAACTATTTTCCGGATTTTTCACCCAGTAGAAAATAAATTCTAAAAATTAAATAAAAATTATGACAATTAGTAAAACCTTCCTATTAGTCTATGGTTGAAATTTCAACACAAACGGACGTCGTTTGAACACCTTTACATAGGGATTATTGGGCCAGCTGAATTAAGGATCAATTACGGGATGATTTTTGGGTGATTTACGTGTAAGGCTTAGGAGAAGCCAACACACATTAGGATAAGGCTTATCCATGGGTTGGGCTATCATTAAGGTTACATGCGTGTAACTAAAGAGTGTGTTGCATGAGATAGGTGGCCTCACATGGTTTAAAGGGGCTTACACCATGACACATACATGGCCAACGTGCCAAGCATGCAGCAGAGTTGAGAGCCTATATAAGTCCCTCCTTCAACCTTCGTGGGAGTTTTTGCACTCTCGCTCTCGCTGCCCCTGTTGTTGATGCGCTTGCACCTTGTGTGTGGGAAGGTTGCTGCTGGAGCCAGTATAGCTGTAGCTGCTACTGGTGTACCTGGTGTAGATCGTCAAATCTTCAACAAGAAACCGCCGAAGCTTTTACCTGTGTGGTTGTCTTATACTTCTTCTTGCTACTCTAGATTTTTACGTGAAGAAGAAGGACCTTTGTTCTTCACCAAATCAGGTAGGTGTCATACCATGAATCCTTCTCAGTTTCCTATGTACATGCTCATGGTTTCCTCATTCGTAGAAACCATGTCTCTTGTTTGTACCATGATCTGTAGAGTTCTTCTTGTTTTGGTTCACTTTTGATTATAGGTATTCAAGGATTTTGTTTACCTTGAGGAAAAGTAGATTCCTATCTTCTCCTCATACTTCTACCCACTGCTCTAGTTAGAAAGATCATAACCTTACATGAGTTGCCTTCAAGCTCATTAACCGGTCTTCGTTAAGTCTGTGTACGAGATTGTACTTTCAGAATCTTTCGTTTGATTTTCCCTATTACCTCTGGAATCATATAATTATCAAGGAGCTTCTTCACTCCCATTATAATTTAAGTAGATTTCTAACTTCTTATACCACCCATGATCCATGTTTATGCTATAGAGTTTTGCTAGAAATTTCGATATCTTAGAACATTGTGATTCTTTCCATTCGGATGTTTGTACTTCAAGCCTTGATTAGGAACATTTAATACCATGTGTTTTAGTGTTCATCTTGTGGTAGAATCCCAATAAACCATTGCTATCAAGACCACACTTCCAACAATATACTATGTCTAGTTCCTAGCTAAACAAGCTTGAATTGCAAACCTCTTGTTTCATCTCACTTGTTCGGTTTATAAACCACTGTGAGGACTATAATTAGACTCTTCTATTTGATATACATCATGCCTTGATTCATAGGTTCCATTTCAGCATGTTTAGAGTACATTCTAAGTCATTTATGAGTGAGAAATAGGCGGTTGTCGACAGACAGCCCAAATCTGTCGACAGACGCACGTCTGACAGAACTTCAGGTTTCTGGACTGTGTGGATCTGTCGACAGATCCCTTGCATCTGTCGACAGATACACACAGAGCCAGACAACCTGAGCTCTGTCTGCTCTCATCTGTCGACAGCCCCTTCCTGTCTGTCGACAGATGCAGTGCTGATTCAAATTTCTGCACTCTTTCATGTCTGAATCCATGCCAAAACTTCATCCTAAAAGCCAAGGAAGTTACCCTCTCATTTACCTTGATATTTACTGTCATGTTACTGAAAAGTTCATCCACTTTGAGTACCTTAACTCTCCTTGAATTATTTTTAAAGTTGTCAATTACGAATAGCACTCCGAATGAGTCTATTTTTCGGTATTCGGTAATTGGGTCTATAAAATCTGAACACCTGAGAGTTCATATGTTTGAACACCTTATGAGATATGAATACTTGTGATAACGATTGTGGACCCTCATTTTCTTGGGTTCTTGTGTGATTTAAACCTTCTGAAGTTGTTGGCTTTGAGTCATCACCTTGTCTCAACTAATTGTATTTCTCATTTTCTTGATCTATGAACTACTTTGTCACCAAGATATTTGTATTGATTCTCAATCAAATCTTCCTTTAAATTTCCAATTTCCATTATGCTCATGAAAAGAAATTTATGATTTGAAGACAGTGCTCTCTTCAAAGAGGGTTTAGGATCACTTGTGGTAGCACCAGCCACTTGTGATCAGCTGAGGGCGACAGTTTGTAGGTAAATCCAAGTCAATGGACTGACGATGGTGGGTAATAAACCCCGTTCTTGCGCAATGAACAAGATCTAAGGTGCTGGAATCGCCTAGGCACTGAGGATGGTATATTACGTCTATATAGTAACCTCTTGAGAGCAGTGATGCCTGTCAAGTTTGTTCCGGAATCAAGTTATGATATGAATTTTGAAAGACAAATATGACTTTGTTCTGATATTCGTTCGAGCCCGTCATGAAATTAAATTGGGCTATATGTTTATGTTAAGTATGAAGATTCATGAGCAATTATGTTTATTCCATATATGCACTTTCTGAATACTCTTGAAGCTCTAAAATTTGAAACTCCTATCTTTATGTTTACTGTCACCTACTGAGTCCTTCCGACTCACGCCTTTGTTTCCTCCAACCCTTTCAGATTGAAGGTGTGCATAATCTCAGCTACACATGAATCCTAATTCCGCTGCGGACGATGAAGAGATGAAGAAAAATAATGTAGTTTTAGTAGTTTCTTTTAGTTGATAATGTATTAAGTTAGAGAGAGAGAGAAACTTAGCTTTTGTAAATAATGAGTGTAGCACTTTGTGACCTTGTGTATTATAATATGTTCCAAGATACCTTTGTGGAATGGTTTGCCAGTTTTGTGCAAAGCGCGGATATATCTACCCATAACGAAAGTTTGTCAGCGTAACCCCTCTTCCGATCAAAGGTTACGTATGTGTTTGTGTGATGTCGGAGGAGGGTGTTACACCAATGCTCGCATGAAAGCTGTTGTTGTATGCGAACTCCACAAGAGGTAAATGACGCTCCCAATCATCCTTCCAATCCAGAACACACGCTCTCAACATATCCTCGAGCGTCTGGATAGTCCTCTCGGACTGTCCATCGGTCTGGGGTCGATGAAACGCCGAACTGAGCTTCAGCTCCGAACCTAACGCATCCTGAAGACCCTTCCACAGCCTCGAAGTGAATCTCGGATCTCGATCCGAAATAATCGACTTCGGCACACCATGCAATCTAATGATACCACTAACATACAATCTAGCTAAACTCTCTACTAACTGCTTCTTCTTCATAGGCAAGAAATGAGCAGTCTTCGAGAATCTATCTACAACTACCCAAATCGAGTCATTGCCCCTTCTAGATCGAGGCAAACCCGAAACGAAGTCCATAGTGACAGCTTCCCACTTCCACACTGGGATATCCATCCTCTGCATAAGGCCGGATGGTCGCTGTCGCTCGGCCTTCACTTGCTGACATACTAGACATCTAGACACATAATTCGCAACATCTTTCTTCATGCCGGACCACCAAAATGATCTCTTCAGGTCTTGATACATCTTAGTGTTACCCGGATGAATAGAAAATCGCGATCTATGAGCCTCCGCTAACACATGCTCACGGACATCTACTAAATCAGGGACACAGACACGGTGCTGAAATCTAATCACACCGTCTTCATCATGAGCAATGCCCACCTTACCCACTAATTCTAACAATCTAGGGTCGGCTTCCTGTTGCTCGATCACCTCATCCAAAACCGAGGATCTAAGGGATAACTGAGCTACAAAAGCCTGACACAGCAATGGCTCTAACTTGGTCATAGAGTACGCTGCATCCTCCAACATCTTCCAATCTTGCTGGAGCGAAGACCTCTTTCTACTAAGAGCATCCGCTACGACATTCGCCTTTCCAGGGTGATACTGAAGGTCGAAGTCATAGTCCTTCAAGAACTCAATCCATCTTCTCTACCTCAGGTTTAATTCCTTTTGGGAGAAAAGATACTTTAAGCTCTTGTGGTCGGTAAACACCTCAAATCTGACACCATAAAGATAGTGCCTCCAGATCTTTAGTGCATGAACCACTGCTGCGAGCTCCAAATCATGAGTCGGATAGTTCCTCTCATGCTCCTTTAACTGACGAGAAGCATAAGCCACTACCCTTTCTTGCTGCATGAGCACACAGCCTAAACCAATCTGAGACGCATCCGTATAAATGGCAAAGTCCTCTAGACCACTAGGCAATACCAATACCGGAGCAGAAGTAAGCTCAACCTTCAATAGCTGGAAGCTACGCTCACATGCCTCAGACCATACGAACCTCTCACCCTTCCTGGTTAGCTTTGTCAAGGGGGCGGTGATGGATGAGAAACCCTCAATGAATCGCCGATAGTAACCAGCTAACCCAATAAAACTACGAATCTCCGAAGGGGTCTTGGGAACCTCCCAATCCATAACTGCCTGGACCTTCGCTGGATCAACTGCAACACCAGCGCCGGAGATAACATGCCCGAGGAAATGAACCTCGCGCAACCAAAAATCGCACTTGCTGAATTTTGCATACAACTTGTGCTCACGAAGAACCTCTAACACTAACCTCAAATGCTGACGGTGGGTGGCCTCATCCGGAGAATAGACCAACACATCGTCAATAAACACTACGACAAAGCTATCTAAATACGGCCTAAACACCCGGTTCATGAGATCCATGAACGCTGCAGGGGCGTTGGTCAATCCGAAAGGAAGGACCAAGAACTCATAATGTCCATAACGGGTTCTAAATGCCGTCTTGGACACATCCTCACTCCGAATCCTCAACTGATGATAACCAGATCGCAAGTCAATCTTAGAAAAGATTGATGCCTCGCGCAACTGGTCAAACAAATCATCAATGCGAGGTAAGGGATACCTGTTCTTCACAGTCACTTGGTTCAACTTCCTATAGTCAATGCACAACCTAAGTGACCCGTCTTTCTTCTTGACGAATAATACAGGTGCGCCCCAAGGGGAAACACTAGGGCGAATAAATCCCTTATCAAGCAACTCTTGCAACTGCCTCCTCAACTCGGCTAACTCCGCAGGTGCCATCCGATATGGAGCCTTCGAGATAGGAGAGGTGCCCGGAAGCAACTCTATAGTAAACTCTATCTCTCTATCCGGTGGCAATCCAGACAAGTCATCAGGAAAGACATCTGGAAAATCCTGCACTACCTCAATCTCCGCAAGAGTAAGTGACTCATCAGCCTCTGGCACTAACACCACGCTGGCAAGAAAAGCGTCACAACCCTTGTTTACAATGCGCATCGCCTTCATGGCAGAGATGACTAACTTTCCAGCCAAGTTCCTTGGCAAGGGATGAGAGAACTCGTCCTCACCAGGAATGCGGAAAATAATCCTCTTCCGACGACAATCCACTGACGCATAGTGCTCCTCTAGCCAATCCAGACCAAGAATAGCATCATAGTCCTTCATCTTTAGCAAGAAGAAACACCCATCTAAGATTCTATCCTCAATGAACACAGGTAACGACGGAATGCACTTCCTAGTCGATACCGTACTCGCAGGGGTGTGCACAGACAAAGGAACCTCTAACTCCTCAGACTCTACCCCTGACTCTAGGGCTAACTGCCTAGCGAACCGCTCGGAAATGAACGAGTGAGTAGCACCCATATCAAACAAAACCCGAGCGTGCACACCTAAAAGCAAAACTGTACCTTCGGTGACATGCTCCGCCTGCTCGACGTCCTCGCGAGCTAAAGCAAACACTCGAGCTGGGGCTCGAGGCCTTCCTGGTCTTCCTGTAGCTGGCGCGGCTGCCGCTACTGCTAGGGCTGGCGCTCCACGCTGAGCTCCCTGTTGAAGTCTTCGGCAATCCTTGATCTTGTGGTCGCTGCTCCCGCACTTCAAGCATCTACCCGCTACCAACCAACACTCGGAACCACCGTGTGTCTTCCCGCAATGGGGACACTCTTTCTTCACACCAGGGGAACGTATAGAAGGTACCTGAGAGTTGCTGACTGTCACGGATCGCTGCGGTGTCTGGTACACCGTTTTCTTCTTATCCTACCGCTGGAACGTCGCTGCCGGCCTCTTCTGCGAAGCCTTCTTTTCCTCCAGATATTGCTCCATTTCCCCCTCCTGCCTGCAGGCAGCACTGAGAGCCTCGTCCAACGTGCGGTGGTCAAACGCCACGAGTCTCGTCCGCAGTGATGGCTTGAGTCCCATCACGAATTTCTTCATCTTCCTGCGCTCATCCTCTACGATATGCGGTGCATACTTAGAAAGTTCAGAAAACCTTGCCTCGTATTCCACCACAGTCATGGAGCCTTGCGTCAGGGAGAGAAATTCCTTCTCCATCTTGTCCTGGATATGCTCTGGGACGAACTTGGCTCGAAAGAGCCTCACGAACGCGTCCCACGCCACGTCTACTACTCCGTCCTCAAAGCGTGTACGTAGTAGGGAGGACCACCATACATCCGCTCTCTCCTGCAATACACCTTCATAAGCACCAACTAACAAATTCTAAATTAAGCAGAACATACAAACATACAAAATTAAAAGTCTACCTGTAGCATGTAGGTGGCTAATGTCACCTTATCCTCATCAGGGCACCTGATGGCTCGGAAGATTTTCTCTGTCTCCCTTAACCAACTTTCTGCCATTAGTGGATCACTCTCCCCCTTAAAAGAGGGTGGGGTCATCCTCTTGAATCGCTCCATGATGGGAGGTCCACCATGGTCCTGAGCTGGTGCCTGAGCCTACTACATCAAACAATAGGCAATACACAATAAACACAATATTATGCAATTTAAATAGCAACTACTAGTTGTTTCATTATTCTACCTGGGCCTCCAACTGTGCCTGGAGTGCTGCTTGGGTATGAGCCTGCGTCTGTATGGCTTGCACCAGACCTTGCATGAATACTCCGTAATCCACAGGCGGCGGTGGGGGAAGTATAGGACCTAGCGGTGCCGGGGCCTGCTGCTCCGCCCGCTCGTCACGTCGCGGCTCGTCCTCACGGGCCGACACTCCACCACGCCTACCTCTCGAAGCCATGGCTGTAATAAAATTTCAGCCACTATTAGAGCTAGGTTACTAAGTGTTCTAACCATTTTCTTATCTATCTTTCACTTCTTATTAGTGTTTTCTACACATGTGGACATACTTAGCATGCAATGGGGATGATGACTTAGGTATATTCATGTGCAATCTCAACCGGTCGCTCTGATACCAATCTCTGTGACGGCCCTCATTATACCGGTACGGTTATACCAACCCACGTCGGTATAGCGAGAGTCCTCACAGTGGGACATTTACCTAAATGATACAAACAGCTGAGATACATGCGAATATACGACAGAGTAGCGGAAGTAAAAGACAACTGTCTTCATTCATTCGTCATCCACATTAAACATACATGAAATTTGCAATTTACAGTAAGAGCTAAAAGTTCACATAATTAAATTGCTGAAAATTAAGTACACAATGTCCACACTTATACAATTTTCTCATGATAGTTCTAGTACAATGTCACTTTTACATACTATGAAACAAAAAGGGGTACACTGCTCCAACAATCTAAACTCCACGCTCGGAGTCCGTCTCTACCGTCTCCTCCACGAGAGTCTCGTCACCGTCTATACCTGTACGCCGAAGCAAGAAGTGAGTCTTAAAGACTCAGCAAGCAACACTACTCATAACATACACGTATAAGTCATAGCGGTTTCTACATGCACATTCACAAATTTTGGCATATGGCATGCTAGTCATTTGAAAGTTTCAACCTATCATGAAAGTTCTACAAGTTAATGCATGGATCATGCTTTCAGATTTCTAAGAATAAAACTTACCTATCACATGCTCTCTATTCAATTTACTCGTGAAATTTTGCCTTTAAAGAACCAAGACATGAGAGCTACCAACATGAACACGGTGTATATATGAAGGGAGAACACAACAAGCATGGACTTTACATGTTCTTAAGCACATACATAGACATTTTCACATGCTTTAAGTTGCTGGTTTCACATGATTTAATGGCTGTAAACCTACACATGAGAGCTACAATGTTGTTTAAAACATACTATGTGAACAACCAATCATGCCATTTTGTACACGTGCTCCTCAATTATCCCTAACATGGATTCTAGACATTTTCGCACATACAAACATCATGATAACAACATGAAATTACTGATTTCACATGGTTTCAGGTTTGTCTCACATGGATTTCAATGTCATATTCTCACATTTTTAGTTCACATTTTCTTTACACAAGTTTCCAATTCACATGGTTGCACTTTGCACATACACATTTCACATTGTCCACTTACACATCAACACATGAACACATACACATTACACATTACACATTCACATTTTAGGTGCCGTGACACATAGTCCAAACCACCAAAGAAGGACATATACACATCACATTACACATAGACGCCATCTAGGCATTACAATGGCAACTCTTGGACTGCGCAGACTGGGAGAACAAGTCTCCACCCTAACCAGTGGTATTTGTCCACCTCTAGGATTTCCCCCTAATGCCCTTAGGGTCACTTACACATTGAACTTTCTCAGGGGGACTTTTCCCTGATACAGTTCCACTGCCCTCTACGGAAGCAGTGCCACATTGGCACATTTACACATTTACACATTTTTTTCCGATTTTACACATGGTTTTACACATATCACTTTTCATCCCATTCACTTTCTCACTCACATGCATATCTCTGTTTTCCTGACATGACACTACAGATTTCAGGAGTTTAACACACAGTAAATTCACCAATCAGGTTGGGTTTAAATGATATCTAATCACTTTACGATGACATGCATAAATTTTTACATTTCACATGGAAAAAGTGCATAACCCCTAATATACTGGTCCAAATGACCTGAAAATTTAACCACATGCTATTTTTGGGTTCAAGATCATACATTCAATTTTTCAGATTTTTACGAGCTAAATAGAATTTACAGAAAATCAAATACCTATTTAGCATGCCATTCACAATTTAAGTTGACATGGAGTTTAACACCATCATGCATTTTTGCCACATACTGTTTGAACAGAGACTAACTGTTATATGTATGATCTAAAAATATAGAATTACCCTAAATCATACAACCATAAATCGATCACAACAATTCTTTCTTGCATGCCTTTTTATTTACCGAACCGAAATTAATAGCAATTTATGCAAGCATGGACAATTTATCAAAATTTGAGTACACATTTACTAATCCACTAACTTCATGATCTGACAAAACTTAGGGCACTCAGACTAGTCCTAATCATAAAACATGGATTGGCAAGATCACCAACAAATCATGCTTGAAATTTCATGGGATAGTAATCTCTAACATTCACCACCACACATCATAACACATCCACACACCACATTTATCAGTATACATAGTGTATAGGGTTACCATATATCCTCATCACGGAAAACCCATCGAAAATAATCGTATAGGAGGGCAGAACAGTTTACTGTTCTGTCCAGATGAAATTGGCGGCGGTCTCTGGCCGCTAATTCAAAGTTAGCGGCATAGTCGATGGACGCCAATCATGATCTCAGCGTCCAGGGACCTTGCCGTTAATACAGGTCTGTGCACAACACAGACCCGAGCTCTCAAGATAGGGTGAATGTGGGGGTCAAGGACACGAAGAAAAATACACAAAAATGTTAAAACTGTCCTAGACTCATACGGGAACCTTATGGTAGGGTCACTTGCCTCTAGGAAATTGCTCCAATGGATCTAAATGCTCGGAGAAGCTCTCCTTGGGCAATCCCAAGAAGTGCAGAAATGTCCTCCAAGATCTCCTTCCTCCGGGCTCCTGGATGATCTCCACAGCAAGGAAATGTCGGGGAGGCCTTCCTCGATGATCCCTCTAGCCTCCAGTTGCAGTAGAACGCCGGACACGCTTCAGAAGCTCGGATTTTGGGCTGCAAGGATGGGGTTTTCTCACAGCTCAGAAGCTAGGGTTTTCTCCTCTTGTTTCTCTCTTGCAAAAGGGTGAAGAGAGAGGGGTTGGGGAGCAGATTCGGGTTTGGTATATGGGAGAGACTTCTCTCCCACTCACAGGGTGATATGATGTGTTTCAGAGCCGTTGGGGACAGCTCCCCAATGGGTGAGCTTCCTTGTTTCCAAAATTTCTGGCTCTGCAACGCATGCAGGTCAGAGAAATAGGCGTCCACATCGTTAGACGCCAGGATTAGTGTTGGCGTCCATGGGTGGACGCTGACACCACCTCAACGGCTAGGGGTTAACGCCAATCTGGCCTTCGGCCAGAACTCTAAAACATGCAGAAAACTATGCATGCCATGCATATATACATGCAATATGTATATGGTAATGTATTCATACTATCACCATTCAATACATGCATTATTTACATCTAGTATAAACACATGCACACGTAATTGTACTAATTAATACGTACGTAAATATGTATATACATACACAAGCACAAATACACACACACAAATACAAATAATGCGACGGAAATTTGAGGGCCTTACACTGGATATCTGTAATGCTCTCCCATAACCTTTTTTTTTTAGTGAGCAGGTCATTGGGGAAACGTACCAACAGAGTGCTGGCCATGCCCCATGCCTAAGGTATTATAGAAAATTGGAGTATTACAACATCAACAGGGCATACCTTTGGAAAGGACCAGTTAAACTAGTCTGACAGAAGGCATACCAATCTTATCAATAGTGACCGGGCCTTTACAGCAATGGGGAAGGGAAAGAAATGTGTGGAAAACATTATTAGCACCTCCCATACAAGCATAGGTAGCAAGGCTATCCGCCACCTTGTTTGATTCACTGTAAACAAGAATAGGTTCTGCCCCTGCCTTAGCAATATGATCTTTGGCCTTCCTCCACCACCACAAGCACTTCCACGTCGAGCATACCCCCTTAATGAGTGATTGAACAAGTGCCTTAGAGTCTGAATAAATAACATGCACCTTATAACCATAGAGTTCGGATAAACTCAAACCATCGCATAATGCTCTTACCTCCGCCAGTAAGCTATTACCCAGTCCATAGTAAAAGGAGAAAGCCAGCTGTATATCCCCAGTAGCATTTCTTATACAACCGCCCCCACCACAGACACCGGGATTACCCTCGCGTGCACCATCCACATTAAGAGAAAGATTGATTTTTGGTGCAACTCACCTAACTAGCAAATGCTTTTTTAACTTCACAGAAGGTTTGAAATCGAAGGAGTTTAAGATTCTTATCTGATCTGTTGATATTGCACAATTAAATGTTTTGTTTTGGATCACCACCTTAATAGAGTAAGAGATATCATTGCAGATCATTTTGAAAGATTTTTTCCTACTTTCAAAGCGCTATGCACACCTAGCTTTCCACACTTCCCACAGCAAAAGTTGAATTGCATAAAGAGATATAAATCCAGTCGGAGAGTGCTGATTAGCTTCTGATATAACATTCCAACATTTATTGGTTATATGGCCATGCATAGAAGCGGTGCAACCCAACTCCAAAGCAAAGACGCAAGCTCACCAGAGATAAAGAGACGATCCAGATCTTCCATAGATGGTGATTTGTAGCAAGAGCAAGAAGATGCTAAATGAATACCACTTTCTATTAATCTGTCATCAGTAGCAACTGCCCGGTAAAGCAATCTCCAACAGAATAAAGATGCTCTCGGATTGAGAGCCAGCAGCCAAAGCTTCTTCAAATTCGGGTGATAAGCACCCCGTTGTTTGATAATTTGAAAAGCAGATTTAGTAGAGAACAACCTGTCATCAGCCCTCATCCAAACACATATATCTAGTGTGTCAGATAGCTTGATTTTTTGCACAATGTTACGAACCAAAGCATACTTTCGGAGTGGGTGATTATCCTGCCCCATGATGTTCTTGACCAACACACAGGGTACCTGATCAGGTAAATGAGAGGACAAATTTGTTTTGCCAATCCAGCTATGAAAGAAGAAGTCAATCCTTTCTCCGTTCCCTAGAATCCATCTAGAGTTATTCAGAACAAGAGATTTAACACTGGAAAAAATATCCTTAGACACACCAACTGGAAACATCTTGGTGCGGTCAGAAAAAGGAGTCTGCAGAAATCTGCTTCTTGCCATGAATAACGTTCCAGACTAGTTTAGTAGTTAGGGACACTTGGACATGCCACAGACTCCTGATGCCCAGTCCACCCTCAACCTTTGGCCGTTGAATATTAGACCAGGAAACCCAATGGCGACGTCTTGTTCCATCAACACCACCTAAAAAAAAAGCAGCACAAGAGCGCTCAATAAAATGGATGATATGCTTAGGTAAACAAGTTGCAGTCGCCAAATATATAGGAATAGAACAAATAACCAATTTAATCAAAGTGATGCGACCAGCCTGGGACAACATCTTGGATTTCCAAGAAGCTAAAAGGTTATTCACCTTGTCCATGATATACTTGTAATCAGAAACCAGTCCTCTCCCTACCTTGATCGGTATGCCCAGATAGGATAAATTACCCTGCTGAAATTTGTAGCCAGTAATCCCTTTGATCCAATTAACAGTGGAGTTCAATACTTTATCAGAAACCACAAAACAGCTCTTATTCGCATTGATTCTCTGACCAGACGATCTCTCATAAGCATTCAAAAATTGGAGGAACCTCCTGAAGTACTTAGACTGCCCGTTCATAAAAATAAGTGTATCGTCTGCATATAACAGATGAGAAATTTCTGTACATCCCCGGGGGCCTTTAAAAGGAGCTAAAACACCACTGGAGAACATTAATCGAATACCACGACTTAGGGCTTCTTCCATAATAATAAATAATGCAGGAGCTAGGGGTCCCCCTGATGTAACCCTCTAGACGATTTGAAGTAGCCAACCTGAGTGCCATTAAACATAACAGAAAACCAGCAGTTACTAATCAGCATGCCCATGTAAGACACAAACCTTGAGGAGAAGCCAAATTTCCACAAGACAGCAAAGAGGAATTCCCACTCCACTCTATCATAGGCTTTCATCATATCAAGTTTAAAAATCACATTATGACCTCTGGTCTTCCTACCAATATCCCTCATCATGTGTCTAGCAATGGACACATTATCTAGGATAAAGCGGCCCTTCACAAATGCTCCTTGTTCTTCAGAAATGATCACAAGCAGGATAGGAGTAAGGCGATCACAAAAAAATCTGGAAATAATTTTGTAACAAAAATTGCAAAGACTAACTGGACAAAAATCATCAAAAGATTAAGGATCTTTAACTTTAGGAATCAGAGTAGAAGTAGCAACCCGCAGGAGGGGGTAGCCCTTAAAGAAGTCTTGCACTGCTTTAATAATATCATTAACAATAATACTCCAGCAAGATGTATAAAAAGAACCAGTAAAACCATCTGGCCCGGGAGAACCCTTACCATTCATACCCCACACCTCTGCCTTGACCTCTTCAACAGAGGGTAACCCACAGAGAGAGGTATTTAGTTCCTCAGAAATTAATTTTGGAATACAATCAAGCAAATTATCATCAATCATGCATGTCTTAGATGTAAGAAGTTTTTTGAAAAAGAAGGCCACTGCATCTTTGAGCAAATCTTGATCCTCACACCAATGGTCTGAACCATCAATATGTAATCTGTGGATATAGTTTCTTCTTCAGTTATTTTTTACAACATCCTGATAGAAAGTAGTGTTAAGATCACCATTTTGAAGCCACTCAATTCTGGCCTTCTGACACCACATATTTTCCTCATTAAGAAGAGCACGACGCATAACCTTTCAATCAGATGATGTGTGGACTCCCATAACCTTTCAATCAGCTGATGTGTGGACTCCTCGGGCTCATCTCCACCACCTCCCCAATCCCTTCTATCAGCCATTTCTGATCCTGCACATACATCATTCCAACCACATAACATACAAACAAATCATTATAGAACCAGGGCCAACTACCAGCAGTAGACTAAAGTAGAGACCAGGCTATGTACATTTCTTATTCCTTCATATTTTCATGGACCTTGCTTTGATACCAACTGTGACAGTTCTCATCATTCAAACCTGTTTACCTAATAACAAGTCTGACCCGACTCCGTCTCCCGCAAACCGGCCGAAGCCTCGCAAGGGATATCAACACACACATGTCCGTAGAAATATAAAAGAACATGTTGAACATACATGAGATTCCATATCTTACACATATTCACATGAAATGTACATATCTAGTTCTGAACTAAAGTCAAAGTACAGGGTACAACTGCCTGGGACAAACCCTCAAGGCACAATAGAAGGAAATTACTCTACTGGAGGTGTAGGCCCGACTCCGCTACGATGCGGGCCCGAACTAGAAGAGGGATGAGAACCCTCCTGCTATCCTTCACCTGGAATAAGAAAGGGTGAGCCTCACAAGTCATTGACTCAGTAGGGAAACAGTGATGGTCCTCGCCGTTCAGGCCCGTTAACTCAATAACGTACCCGACACGACTCTGCCTCCCGCGATCAGGCCGAAGCCTCGCAAGGGATATCAACCACACATGTCTGTGAAAATATAAAGGAAACACACTGAAGTCATATAAGATTCCATTTCTCACATATATTCACATGAAATGTACATACTCAGTTCCATATCATAGTCATTATACAAAGTACAACAGCCAGGGACAAACCCCCGAGGCTCCACAAGTAAAAGTATTACTCTGCTGGTGACAAAGGCCCAACTCCACTACGGTGCTGACCGGAACTAGAAGAGGGACAGGAACCCTCCTGCTCTCCTTCACCTAGAAGAAGAAGGGGTGAGCCTCACAAGGCATTGGCTCAGTAGAGCAACTCCCCCAAAGTCGAGAAACACAATGTACAATAGATATAACAAGAAAAGCTATAAAGCATTTAAAATACATAACCATCTACGCATGATGCTGCAACTATAATTAAATAAATGGCAAACCACGTATGCATGTACAAGCTAAATAAGGGCACGCCACACATGAGTCACGAGAACTGGTTTGCGACACCAGCCACAGACCTAGACAAACAACACAAGTTTACCTCTCAGCCTCACAGCCACGGATGAAAGGTCTAGCTGCCGCTCCACCTCAACAGGGTCAAGAACTGTGGAGACAAACCAACACCACACCTGTAGACCACACTGCTGCAGGCCCAAGCCTGACACCTTTAGGGACTCCAGCCGAGAACCCTAAAGTGAGGCACTGGAAATAGGACTAGCTAGGGACCAGTACATCTACTGGTGTCCGTCCCCGAACCACGAGCGCGCTATAAGCGACCGCACACCCACAAACATGAGTCACTGCACCCTGCCGTCTTGCCCTCAACCGGACGTACAACTCAAACTCAGGAGTGAGGGTGTCCAAGAAGACGACACAAGCCTTGATGGTACTCATTGTACCGAGACAAAACCCGAGCACCCGGTGCCTGGGTAACTGACTAGAGAGGTAACCACGGAAGGCGTAACAACCCAACTTTCTATGCACGTATTACCAAGCAAAATCCATCGTTATCATTCACGGTATAGGCCGACACAACCCATACAGACCCTACATTGCATAGCCAACACAACCCAAGTAATGTAGGACAGAAACTAGATAGACTAGCCACAGAACCCCAGAGCTCGGGTGGCCACATTCTGAATCACGTCCTACACAGTGGACGCCAATCAACTTGAATCGCGATGGACCAACCCGTCACCTTTCAACCTAAATTGCGACGTCTGGTTCCGTCGCCTTCCAGACGACAGAACCCAAACCTAAAACCTCATTCCAGAATTCACCATAAATTACTACACATGCAGATAAAGCAAGAAGTAAGCATGTGAATAAAACCCTAAGAATGATCTCTATCATGTTCACATGACCCCTAAACCAAATCTTACAAACCCTAATCCATACATGCTACACATGGAAGAACATGGTAGAATTCTCCTACCAACGGATGAAACGTAAATCCAACGTGCCGTAATCACATCGAACGGACAACATAAACCCCAAAATCTCCTCAAAATCCCGCAGCAACCTCCACAGCTCTCTTCCTCAGTTGAACAGTGCAACTGCACTGTTCGACCAAGGGCAGAGGCCCAAAACACACTAAAGTTGAATCGCGACGTATCGGGCCATCGCGTTTCAAAATGTGACGTACCTCGTCGTCGCAATTAAACCCCGATGCTCCGACATGTGCCACGTGGCCCGCATGCAGTGGCGCCCACGTAAAGCGGTGCTAAAACGTGATGTACCAGGTGGTCGCGTTACACTCATAAATGCGATGTCTGTGTTGGTCGCGTTTCTGAGTGATGCACCAGAGGTCTGTTTGGGCTGGGATCTCCAACCCTCCAGCCTCTCACCTGCTACACAAACCTGTAAAAGCACATGTAGACTCACATGGTCTACCAATGGGCCACACATTGACCCCCAAATCTGGTAAACTACGATCCGAACGTACTGGTTATTACATTACTATCACCTAAAAAGAATTTCGTCCTCGAAATTAAAGGAATAAGCATAATTAACAGATCAACATATATAAGACTATCACCTAAAATGAATTCAACGCTTACTCAAACAAGTATGGATACGTCTTGTACATCTCATCGGCCAACTCCTAAGTATCTTCACCACCCTGCCTGTTCTCCCATCTAATCTTTACCAGCTCAATGTCCTTATTTCTTAACTTCTATGTTCGATGGCCTGTAATCATCACTGGATACTCTGGCATGGACATATCCAGTTTTAAATCATCTCGCTGATAGCTGACTATCTGGGAAGGATCTCGAATGTACCTTCTTAGCATTGAGACGTGGAACACATCGTGGGCATCTGTGAAATCTGCTGGAAGCTTCAACCTATATGTCGTCTCACCAATCCTTTCCAAAATCTGGAACGGACCCACATACCTGGGACTCAACTTGCCCTTCTTGCTGAACCTCAATACACCCTTGGTGGGAGATACCCTCAAAAATACATAGTCACCGACTTCAAACTGTAGGGGCCTACGCCGTGTATCTGCATAACTCTTTTGCCTGCTCTACGCCATTTGAAGCTTCTCCTTGATGAACTTTACCATTTCTGCACATTGATGCACCAATTTCAGTCCCACTACCTGCCTTTCACCTACCTCATGCCAATTCAATGGTGTTCTGCAAGGTGTTCCATAAAGTGCTTCATACGGTGCCATGCCGATACTTGTGTGATAGTTTTGTTTTAGGCAAATTTTACCATACCTAAATGCTGCTCCCATCCGCCTCCCCAAACTAAACAACATGCTCGCAACATATCTTCAATGGTCTGGATTGTCCTTTCTGTTTGTCCATCGGTTTGGGGATGGTATGCTGAACTATATCTCAACTATGTACCAACAACCTGCTACAAACTTCTCCAAAAATCAGAAGTAAACCTGGGATCCCTGTATGAAACAATGGTGACTGGAATTCCATGCAACGACACAATTCTATCCACATACAACTTCGCCAACCTATCCACTGCCCATGACATACTTATTGCTAGAAACCTGCATATTTTTGTCAATCTGTCAACAAAGACCCAAATGCCATTATGACCTGAAGCCATCCTAGGTAAACCTGCAACAAAGTCCATGGCTATGTCATCCCATTTCCACTGTGGTATTGGTAATGACTGCAACAAACCACCTGGCCTTTGATGCTCTGCTTTAATCTGCTGGTATACTAAACATCTTTCTATGAATTCTGCTATCTCCTTCTTCATATTCGGCCACCAAAAAAATTTCTTCAAATCTTGGTACATCTTTGTGCTTCCTGGGTGAATGGTGTACCTAGACCGATGTGCTTCTTCTAACACTTTCTACTTTACACCAGCTTCACTTAGAACATACAACCTGTGTCTAAACTGGACCACACAATCATCATCTATGGTGACATCTTCCATTTTCACAATATCAACCAAGTTCTCATCTACCTTTTGTGCTTCTATAATATGCCAATACAAAGATGGCTCCACTTTACTGCTAGCTAACACTGCTCTTCGCTGGCTACTTGGAACAATTAAGGAATTTTCTGCCACATCTTCATACAACTTCCATTCTCTCATCATCATGTGACTCATAATAGCTTTCCTACTCAAAGCATTCGCTACCACATTTGCCTTTATGGGATGATACGCTAAGCTGAAATCATAATCCTTGAGGTACCCCATCCACCTACGCTGCCTCAAATTTAAATCTTTCTGTGAAAATATATATTTCCAACTCTTGTGGTCCGTGAAGATCTCGAACCTCTCACCATACAAGTAATGCCGCCATATCTTCAATGCAAACACAACCGCTGCCAATTCTAAGTCATGTGTGGGGTAATTCTTCTCGTGCCGCTTCAATTGCCTTGACGCATAAGCCACCACCTTTCCATGCTACATAAGTACTGCCCCAAGTCCTCTCCTAGATGCATCTGTATATAGCACAAAACCACCTTGGCCTGACGAGATTTCCAATATAGGCGCTGAAGTGAGCCGCTTCTTTAACTCCATAAAACTGCGCCTGCAATCGGATGACCAAACAAATAGTAGTCCTTTCCTGATAAGCCTTGTCATTGGTTCTGCAATCTTGGAGAAATCCTGGATAAATCACCTATAGTAACCTGCCAACCCAAGAAAACTCCTGATTTCTGGTACTGATTTTGGTTCCTCCCATTTCATAACGGCTTCCACCTTTGCTGGATCAATGCAACACCTACACCTAAAATAACATGCCCAAAAAATTGAATCTCTTTCAACCAAAACTCACGCTTACTAAATTTTGCATAAAACTGATGCTCCCTCAATGTCTGCAATGTAACTCTCAAGTGAGCTGCATGTTCTTCTTCTGAGGCTGAATACACTAAAATATCATCAATAAATACCACAATAAACTGATCTAGATATGGGTGGAAGATCCTGTTCATCAAATTCATAAATGCTGCCAGTGCATTGGTTAGCCCAAATGGCATAACCACAAACTCATAATGCCCATACCTTGTTCTAAATGCCGTCTTGTCAATGTCTTCTTCCCGGATTCTCAACTGATGGTACCTTGATCTCAAATCTATCTTGGAGAACACCCTTGCCGACTGCAATTGATCAAATAAGTCATCAATTCGTGGAAGTGGATATTTGTTCTTTATTGTAACTTGATTCAACTAGCGGTAATCAATACACATTCTGAGGCTACCATCCTTCTTCTTAACAAACAAAACTGGTGCTCCCCATGGTGAGTGACTAGGCCGAATAAAACCCTTTTTAAGTAATTCTTGTAACTGATTCTTCAACTCTTTCAATTCTACAGGTGCCATCCTGTATGGTGCCTTGGAGATGGGCATACTACCCGGCTGTAGTAAAGTCCACCTCTTTATGTGGTGCCAAACCTGGTAACTCTTCCGGGAATACATCTACAAACTCTCTAACAATAGGTACCATATCTACTGTCTTACCTGCCTCAACCAAGCTAACCGATGCCAAATAGGCTACACACCCTGCATTAATCAACTTCCTAGCCTTAAGAGCAGAAATGATAAATTTAGGGGTATAGAATGGCATACCTTGAAATTCAAACATACTGCCTCCTGGATAGCTGAACCTTACTCTTCTCTTTCTACAATCTATCACTGCCCCATATGCTTCCAACCAATCCATGCCTAATATCACATCATATTCCTTTAATTGTAGTGCATACAATCTCGCTGGCAACTGATTACCTTGGATCATAATAGGAACCTCGTCCAGATAACATGTAGTAAGCATGAAATCCCCGGAAGGTACCTTTACCACAAGCTCACACTGCCTCTCCTCAAATGGATGTACCATACTATTAATAAAGTCCTTAGACATGAAAGAATGTGATGCACCTGGGTCAATTAACGTTTTAGCAGAAAATTCAAGAAGTGGTATAATACCTTCAATCAGATTTGACGCCTCCGCTTGAGCCCTTGTGATCGCCATCACTCGTCCTCGTCCCCTCTGGTAAGGTGTACCCCTACCTCGCTTAGCTGGTGGCTGCTGGAATGGCTACTACTGCTGTGGTATCCCTCTACCATAAGTGCCTCTTCTTGGATATGGATAGTTCCTCACCAAATGCCCCGGCTGATCAAAATTATAACATCTAAACTCTGCGGGCCGCCTAGCTATGCTTTGTTGAGAATCCTCCACCTCCGGCTTATAGCCTTGGCCCTGCTGAAATCCTTGCTGCCTGCCACCTCCTCGGCCTCTAAATATCTTCTTCAGCTTGTTTCCTCACTTGCCAAAGCCCGATGTAGAAGCTCCTCCTGAAGGTGCCTTGCCTTTGCTAACACCCGGTGATTGTTGTGGAAGTCGAAAGCTACCCCCACTTGATCACGATCTGCTGCACTGCCTTGGTTGCACTGTTCTTTCTAATATTGCTACTCTTTGGGCTGCTTCCTCCACCGTCTTGCACATAAGAGAAGTCACTGCATCTTGCAACTCCGACCTCAACCCCCGAATAAAATACTCCACCATCATTGCATTGTTGGTTACCACATAAGGGGCATACCTACTCAAGGCCATGAACCACATATGATACTCCAATACCGACAAATTTCCTTGCTGTAGTGTCCTGAATTGCTCCCTCTTGGCTTGTTGAATTTGCACCAGAAAGAAGGTGTTATTGAATACTTCATGAAACTCAGGCCATGTGATATATCTTCTGCTCTTCCGGTGAGCACGGTTTGCATCTTGAGTCTCCACCACTCTTGTGCAAATCTTCTCAACTGGTAAGTAGCCAATATAACTCTGTCAACCTGTGGACACTTCATGGTAACAAACACCCTTTCTATCTCATGTACCCAATGCTCCGCTGTATCCGGATTCGGACCTCCCGAGTATGTAGGTGGCTGCAACCGTAGGAACCTCTCCACTAACACCGTGGAATCCTCCACACTAACTGACCGCACTGGTGCAATTGGAGGTACAGGTACTACAGGTGGTACCTCTACTCCAAACGGTGGTACTAGGGGTGCCGATGCTACCTCCTCCTGTACTAGTGGTACTATACCTGCTGGCTGAATCGGTGGCTGCAGGTCTAGCCGTGTCTGAATCTGGGTGATACTGTCCCATAACCTCTCTATCATCTAATGTGTGGTCTCCTCAGGTTCATCACCACCACCTCCCCAATCTCTCCTATCATCCATTTATAAACCTGCACAAACAACATTCCAATCCACACAACGCACAAGCATATCATTACAAAAACAGGGCCAACTACTAGCAGTAGACTATAGTAAGGAACATACTATGTACATTTCCTATTTCTTCATATTTACACAGACCTTTCTCTGATACCAACTGTGACGGTCCTCACCATTCAGGCCCGTTAACCCAATAACGTGCCCGACACGACTCCTCCTCCCATGATCGGGCCGAAGCCTCGCAAGGGATATCAACCACACATGTCCGTGAAAATATAAAGGAAACACATTGAAGTCATATAAGATTCCATTTCTCACATATATTCACATGACATGTACATACTCAGTTCCATATCATAGTCATTAAACAAAGTACAACAGCCAGGGACAAACCCCCGAGGCTCCATAAGTAAAAGTATTACTCTGCTGGTGACGAAGGCCCGACTCCACTACGGTGCTGACTGGAACTAGAAGAGGGACGGGAACCCTCTTGCTCTCCTTCACCTGGAAGAAGAAGGGGTGAGCCTCACAAGTCATTGGCTCAGTAGGGCAACTCCCCTAAAGTCGCGAAACACAATGTACAACAGATATAACAAGCAAAGTTGTAAAGCATTTAAAAAACAATAACCACCTACGCATGATGCTGCAACTGTAATTAAATAAACGGCAAACCACGTATGCGTGTACAAACTAAAGAAGGGCACGCCGCACACGAGTAACGAGAACTGGTTCGCGACACCAGCCACAGACCTGGACAAACAACACAAGTCTACCTCTCAGCCTCGCAACCACGGACGAAAGGTCCAGCTGTCGCTCCACCTCAATAGGGTCAAGAACTGTGGAGACAAACCAACACCACATCTGTAGATCACACTGCCACAGGCCCAAGCCTGACACCTTTAGGGACTCTGGCCAAGAACCCTAAAGTGAGGCACTGGAAACAGGACTAGCGAAGGATCAGTACGTGTCCGTCCCCCAACCACGGGCACACTACAAGTGACCTCACACCCACAAACACGAGTCACTGCCCCCTACCCTCTTTCCCTCAGCCAGACGTACAACTCAAACTCAAGAGTGAGGGTGTCCAGGAAGACGAAAAAAACCTTGACGATACTCATTGTACCGGGACAAAACTCGAGCACCCGGTGCCTAGGTAACTAACTAGAGAGGTAACTACGGAAGGCGTAACAACCCAACTTGCTATGCACGCATTACCAAGCAAAACTCATCGTTATCATTCACGGTATAGGCCGACACAACCCATACAGACCCTACATTGTATAGCCAACACAGCCCAAGCAATGTAGGACAGAAATCGGATAGACTGGCCACAGAACCCCAGAGTTCGGGTGGCCACATTCTGAATCGCGTCCAACACAGTGGATGCCAATCAACTTGAATCGCGACGGACCAACCCGTCGCCTTTCAACCTAAGTCACGACGTCTGGTTTCGTCGCCTTTTAGACGACAGAACCCAAACCTAAAACCTCATTTCGGAATTCACCATAAATTACTACACATGCAGATGCAGAAAGCAGGAAGTAAGCATGTGAATAAAACCCTAACATGATCTCTATCATGTTCACATGACTCCTAAACCAAATCTCACAAACCCTAATCCATACATGCCACAGAAGGAAGAACAGGGTAGAATTCCCCTACCAATGGATGAAACGCAAATCCAATGCCATCCGGATGTTCCCCGCACTCCGAAGCACCTCCTTATGCCGGAATCTCGTCGAACGGACAACAAGAACCCCAAAATCTCCTCAAAATCCCGCAGCAACCTCCACAGCTCTCTCCCTCAACTGAACAGTGCAATTGCACTATTCGGCCAAGGGCAGAGGCCCAAAACACACTGAAGTTGAATCGCAATATATCGGGCCGTCGCGTTTCAAAACGTGACGTACCCCGCCGTCGCAATTAAACCCCGACGCTCCTGCATTCGCCACGCGGCGCGCATGCAGCTGTAAGACCCGGTCCTGTTGGGCCCTTGGTCTTGTCCTCAGGGTCGTGGCAGGCACCCTGGTCGTGACATGGTCGTGCCAGGGGAGCCCTTCGTGACAGGCTTTTGGTTGCGGCACACCTAGTTATCGCGACATGGTCGTGACGGGGGTGGGCGTTGCATTCTTGTCACGACGTCTGGAGGCGTCGCGACTACTTTTCTGACCGACGTGACCACTGTCCTTTCTGTCAAAATGGCTTTGTCGGGTGTCAAGTGCCTACAACGTTGATGTGACCTAGTCAGCCATCACATTCTGGTTTCCCGGTCTTCGAAGTTTGACCGCTTTTGGTGTTGCACCGTAGGTGGCCGTCATGACATGGTCGCGATGCCTAGGGGCGTTGTAAGATCTCGGGCTTCTGGTTTCTCCGTTTGTGTGTTTGGATGACTGGTCACTAACACGTCTGGCTTGGGCGACGCGTTAGTGTCACGACAGAGCTACCCGTCGCGACAGTTATCCCCGTTGCGACCGCTAGGTGCGTCGCGTTCCTATCGCGCCCGGTCAACGGGTCGTGACAGGGTTTTGCTTTTTGGTCGTATGGCACCTGTTAGAAGGGCAGTTGTGTCAGAGCGGGCTGTCTTGTTGTTGCAGCACCATGGATGGACGCGTTCTGGTCGCGGTGTGGGCGGCCGTCGGGTTACGGTTTGTAACGCGACGCCCCGCCCCGTCGCATTCTGGGGGCTGAAGACTAAATGCCTTGGCTGGCTATCCCTTTCCCCTTTCTTTCCCTTCTCCTTCCCTTCCTCCTCTCCGAGGAGGGAAGTCTTCTTCCTTCCTTCTCCGGCGGTGGAGCTTGGTGGAGCGGCGGCGGCTCGTGTGGAGCAGTGGCGCGGCGTCGTGGAAGTGAGGAGGTGGCGGTCGTGGTGTCGTGAAGACCCCCTTTAGGGGTTCGGTTCATCTTTCTTGTAGGGATTTCTTGTGCCCATACTTGTTGGGTGGATTGGGAGTCCTTTTAGGTTAATCCATGTTTCTACAGCTTTCACCATGCCCCCCTTCCCATGGTTGTGTGTTTTGTAATGTGTGGCCGACCCCGGGATGTAGCTTCCTAGCGGTCTGCCTTCCGTCTGATGTCGCGACCGCAGAGCGCGTTGCGACATCAGAGCAGGCGTCGCCCCAGTCGGACGTGACCTTATCGTGGCATGGGTGGCTGTCGCAATAAGGTCGTGTCGCGACCCGATTGCTCGTCACGACAAGGTTGTTGTCGTGACACGCTGCCTTGTCACAACAAGATTGTTGCGACCTGGTTTCCTGTTGCGACATGAGTATTGTCGTGACGTGCTTCCCCGACACGACTTGCCTGTCGCAGTTGCCCTACCCGTCGCGATGGGATCACGATGGGCTAGGAGGGCGCGACAAGATCTGGTTTGCCTCGGGTGTTTTCCATAGCCAGGGTTGGGGTGTCGGCGTGTGCCCCAAGGTAGGGTTGCCCTTACGACCTTCTGGTAGGGAATGCGACAGGTTGGCTCGCTGCGTTCAGTGACCGAAGGTGACACCTTCGTGGCCGTGTCCTAGCAGTGGCGCTAGGAGGCTCGTGTCTGTCCAATAATCGATTGTCTGACTGTCAATCGATTATTAGAAGAGCGATGGTTTTCATTCTATTTGGTGGTGATCCGGTTTCTCGGGCCGTGCTGTGTGTGCTGGCGTTGGCCGACGGCCCTTCTGGGGGTTCCCGTAGGGGGGTGCCGTGCGTGCCTGTGCCTGTTGGGTTTGTCTTGGTTACAAGCCAGCTGTGCCGTTTCTGTGGTGGTTTCCCCACCAGTTCTCTGTTCGCCCGGTGCTAGGCACTTGAGGGCTTGTATACGAGACAGGTTGTTACCATTACCTGGGACCTCCAGCCCCGCGCGTCTGTTAGAGGGAGTTCTCCGGGCGGCGAGCGTACTCAAGTCACGGACTTGGAGCAGAAGGGGAAAACGGTGGGGAGAGAGGCGTAGAGTCATTTGTAGAGCTCTCTTAGATGGTCTGGGTCTCCGAGGTGGTTGAGTAGCTCCTTCGGTGCGGACCAGCTAGTCCTTCTCACTGCCTCACTCTGCGTTGGTTCTGGAGCCGCGTAGGGTGGTCAGGCGTGGGGCCGCAGCTCGGCCGGGATGCGGTGGTTTGTGGTTGTGTTCCTTGCTATGGCTCACTAGCCTCACTCTACCGGGGAGGTAATAGGCAGGAGTCGACGGCTGGCGAGCTGGAGGAGTGGACTATGTGTCCTCTTAGCTGCCTGTGGCGGTGGCTTGTGTGCTCTTGCGTGACGGTGTTTCTCACGCTGTTTCCGAGATTGGGTTTCTTGTCGCCCTAACCTGCACGGTGGTTGTAGCCTAGTCGTGTCTAGTTCTCTGGGCTTGGTTGGTTTGGCCTCGTGGGCCATGTTTAGTGGTTTCCGCTCTGCGGGTTCTCTCGGGGTGCCTTGTGCAGGCACCCAACTGCTATTTCTGTAACCCATTCCTTGGTGCCGTTCGTGGTGGCACTAGCAGGTGTAGTTCCCTAACCTTGTGACGTGCCCGAGGTCCAGGGTGGTTCTGCTTGTGGGCCCTCGACCTTATGGAGGTCTGAGGTGGCCGTGCCTATGGTGAGACGGTTCTTCTTATGTGGTTGCTCGGTGTCTCTTGTGGTGACACCTAGTTGTTCCTTCCCGACCTCGTGGAGGTCCGGGATGTTGGTGCTTGTGTCGTGAGACTCTGGTCTCACGTGGTTGCTCTAGTGTTCCGTGAGCTTCTTTGTCTAGGTTGCTTCTGCATTGTGTTTGACTCCGCTAGTTCTGCGGGAGTCGTGTTGGGCCCGACTCTGGTTGTGGGTCATGGCATTTCTCTGTTCCGCTGCTTTGTAGTACTCTGTGGTAGGCATTTCCACGCTTTACTGCTTTGTAGAGTAGTTTTGCTTCCGCTTTTGTTGGAGTTCCTACAGCCCTGGCTGGTAAGGGACTGGTTATCCCTACTGAGCCTTGTTTCGAGGTTCGCCCCCCTACTCTCTTCAGATAGGGACTCGCTGTCACAGGAGTTCGTTGTCGGATGGTCGTGGTGGTGGTTTGTTGCGCCGTGCGTTGCCAGCAGTGTGAGTTGTGAGCGTGAGTGCTCTTGTACCGTGAGTTGAGAGTGGCCTTTTTACAAGTCCTCAGGGTATGCCCCTTAAGGACTGCACCTTCTTTCTCTACCTATATTTTTATTTGGGACATGTTGTACAAAATTTTCTTTTAATGTACCAACTTTCTTGTTATAGTTATTTGAATTCATTGCTTATCTCACTGGACTAAATTCTAACCCTTCCGGGTCTTCAGATCCATGGGTGGCGACACGACCTTCGGGGTCCCTGGCAGGGGGTCTGGGAGGTCGGGTCGTTACAGTGGTATCAGAGCTGAGGGGTCCAAAGAGATTTGTAATGGGTTAATAACAATGGTTGTCCCAAAGAAAGGTACTCGTGCGCTGCTGGCCCGTCCATGTAGAGTTGCTGTTAGGTGTAAGCAATTGGTTCTTTGTTGCAGGTTGCTAGCTTTTCAGCAGGGTCCGAGTGTGAGCTGCAGAGAGTGTTGCTGCTGCTGCTGGATGCACGTGCTTCGAGCGTGGTTGCTGCTTCGCTCGTGCTGCGGTTGGCTTCGTCTTCGGCCTGCGCATCTGTGTGGGTGTGTCGCGAAGGCTGAGAGAGTCTACGTGTGGTGTGGCCTTCACCGGTGCAGTGTTGTAGTCTGCGGAACCAGTCGAAGGTGTCCTTGCCTTGTTGGCAGTTCCCTTGTTGTTGGGATGTGTCCTTGTTGGATGTCCCATTATTGTTAGGGTGAGTCCTTGTTGGATGTCCCCTTGTTGTTGGGGGTGTGTGGTGTAAGGCCCTTGATTTTCATCTTGAGTGTTTGTTTATGTATATGTGTGTATATGAGCACATACTATTGATGTATAGAGTATTGTGCATAGTATTATATATATATATATATATTATATTGCATGAGTAAATAATATTGTGATGTATGCATTGTTTATATATATATATATGTGTGATGTATATAGTTCTGCAGTTTTAAATTTTGTTCAGGCAGCCAGTAGACGTCATGATGGGTGGACGCCAATGCCAAGTCAGCGGCCACATCGATGGACGCCAACTAAGAATTGGCGGCCACTGATGTTGACGTTGATTTTGTAGATCTGTTGCGATTTCAGATCCGGAAACGCCCCCGAAAATGTCACCCTCTGATTTGGAAACCGTTCCCCAACGGTAACCTAGCCTAACCCTTATGCGTATCTGACCCCCAACCCTTTATATTGTCCAGTTTTCGGCCAAGTCTGTCCTTTTGACTCTTGGGTCAAAAACCTAGACTTTCTGTGCGAAAACTTGTTTTGGAACTCTTCGATCCGGCTACTGGAGGCTTCATCTGGTGATCAGCGTTGCCTGGAGAGGACTCTGAACATCCGGGAACGACTTCCCTACGCTGGTGTGCAGTGAAGATCAACAGGGAACCCAGATAAAGAAGGATTTGAAGGCTCTTTGGCTCTGGCCGAGGAGAGCTTCTTCAACTCAAAACATCGATTGGGGATTTTATCCAAGGCAAGTAACCCAACCACATCATCCCTACATGTGTCTAGTATGTTCCATAAATTTTATGGATTTTTCTCGTGTCCTGGAACCCCCATTCAAGTGATCTTTTGACGTTCAGTCTGTGTTCTGCACAGACAGGAACTTAACGGCAGGATATCTTGCCGTTAAGATCTTAAGTTGGCGGCGATCTTTGTTGCCGTTAACCTGGTAAACGGCCATCCCCTTGCCGTTTAGTTCTTCAGGCAGAAACAGTTGGTCTGTCTGCCCTTTATAACCTATTTTCTGGGATTTCTGTGCATGAGGATATATGGTAAATCTTGTATGTTATAAAGTATATATATATATACCATGAAGTATGTTATGAAATTTTGATGAATTCTCGTTTACTGCAATAATTACTGGAAAATTTTGAAACATTATTGTGAGCATGTTAAATTACTGTTACATGATTTTGTGATAAAGTTTGATGTCATAAATTTTCTATGGTAGTTAAATCATCATCAGAATGCACTATTATAATTTGATAAATTTCTGATAGCTGTATAAATTATTACATTTTTTTGAATTGAAAAATAGTGAGCATGCCTATTTAGTGTAGAAATTTTTATAAATAGTGTGAAAATAATTAAAATCCCAGAAATTAGCATATGTCTAGTACGGTCAGCATGCAGGTGTAGCATGAACTATAGACCTGAATTATAACAATTATGTAAATTGTGTTATTTTAACCGTAGATAATATCACTGTTTGAACATTATTAAATAGTGGATATTTCAGAAAATTTGAACCTTCGTATACGTGATATGTGAACAGTAAATGACGTGTGGTTAAATTTTCATGTTCATTGGATAACAGTAGGTACTGATTACAATATTTTCATCATGAAAAGGTATGGATTAGTGCTAATTAAAAATGATTAATGTAATTACAGCATGATAAGAATCAATTGGTAGTTGTGACTGATTTAGTTCTATTAACAGTAGTACCATGATAGGGAACCTGAACCATGTGCATGAATGTGGAAATGAGAATAATGGGTTAAAATGGTGTGAAATTGTGTGTGTGTTTAAATGGAAAATGTGTAAATGTGCCAGTGGGTGACACTGCTACCTTAGAGGGCTGTGGAACTGTACTGTGGTAAAGTCCCCACAGGAAGGTTCAGACTGTGTGATGTCCCACGGGCATTGGGATTAAATCCTGCAGGCGAACAAGTATCGCTGGTTAGGGTGGAGAGTGCTTCTCCCGGTTCTACGCAGTAACTAAGATTTATCGCTGGAATGCCCAGGTGATATTGTGATTAGTGTGTGTCCTTCTAATGGTGGTTTGGGCTATGTGTCACGGCATTTAAATAATGTGAAATTGTGTTTAAGGGAATATGCATGTGAAAACTGTGAAATTGTGTAAATGATTATATGTTAATATGAACTCTTGTGATAGCATGTGAAATGATAACTTCTTAAATGAATATGTTATGTACATAGCAAAAACAAGCTTTTCATGTGTATAAATGTGTTATTCATGTGAATATGATTATAGAATCCATGCTAGAATTGTCTCTTTCTTTATGTGTATAAACTCCATGTTTAAGATGACAAATGTTAACATGTGAAGATATAAATGTAGTTAAATGAAACTTAGTTTAACATATTGATAAATGTGTAGAGAGCATGTGATAGGCTTTAAGTTATTGAACATTTTGTACTAAACAATTTCCATGTGTAACATGTGTAGAAATCATGTTTAGGTTCTATTTGCATAAATAGCTAAATCCATGCTTATATGTGATCGTGTGGTATGAGAATGTGAATGTTAGGTGATGCATGTAAGTTTAATGTGTTTAGAGTTACTTGTTGAGTTCTTTTGGACTCATTCTTGCTTCGGCGTACAGGTGCAGACGTTTCTACTTCTTCCGAGGAAGTCGTTAGGAGCGACTCGGAGCGGGAGTAGGAGACATTGTGGATTTAGCATTGTATTTTCATTTTCATAAGTATGTAATAAAGGACTCTGTGTAGTCTTATGTGGACAATGTACTTAATTCATTTGTTTTAGTTATGAAATGTCTAGTTTCTTTTCCTCTATATGGACTGTGGATAAAATGTGGATGATGGAATAAGATATCTCATTTAGTTCTTTCTTTCCGCTGTCATGTGATATTTATATTTGTGTATATTTCAGCCTATCGTACTAGTGTTGGGTAAATGTCCCACTGTGGCGACGCTTTCTATATCGACGTGGGTTGGTAGAACCGTACCGATATAAAGAGGGTCGTTACAGAGATTGGTATCAGAGCGTCAGGCTGAAATTGTACATAAATATACACATACCATCATCTTCATTGTATGCTAAGTCTGTGTAGATTGTCCACATAGATAAGTAAATAGTTAGAAATTAGATAGTCTAGTTCTAAATTGTGATTAAATCATTTTGCAGGATATGGCTTCGCGTGGTAGGCGTGGTGTTCCTGCTCGTGAAGGTGAGCAGAGGAGAGATGAGCCTCGGCGTGAGGATCAGGGTGAGCAGCAGGCCCCAGCACCCCAGGGTCCTGTGCTTCCCCCACCGCCACCAGTAGACTATGGAGTGTTCATGCAGGGTTTAGTGCAGGCCATGCAGACGCAGGCCCACACTCAGGCTGCACTCCAGGCTCAGCTGGAGGCTCAGGTTAGAATAATAAGATAAAGTAGTTTGTTTTATTAAATGCATGTTTGTTATGTTGTATGTGTTGCTTATGATGCTTGTTGTAGCAGGCTCAGGTGCCAGCTCCCCAGGCTGACCATGGTGGACCCTCCATCATGGAAAGGTTCAAGAGGATGTCGCCACCCTCTTTTAAGGGGGAGAGCGATCCGTTACTTGCTGAGAGCTGGATGAGGGAGATCGAGAAGATCTTCCGGGCTATTAGGTGCACTGAGGATGACAAGGTCACTTTAGCCACCTATATGCTACAGGTATGTGTAATTTAATTCGGTGGTTATTTCTTTAAGTATAGATTATGTTGGTTAGTCCTTATGGATGGTTTTGGCAGGAGCGAGCCGACGTGTGGTGGTCCTCGTTGTTGCGTACTCGGTTCGAGGATGGTGCTGTGGAGGTTGGTTGGGATGAGTTCGTGAGGCTATTCCGAGCCAAGTTTGTTCCGGAGCACATCCAGGACAAGATGGAGCAGGAGTTCCTCTCTTTGACTCAGGGCTCCATGACCGTGCTGGAATATGAGGCCAGGTTTGCCGAGCTATCAAGTATGCCCCTCATATTGTAGCTGATGAGCGCAGGAAGGCGAAGAAATTCGTGATGGGTCTGAGACCATCGCTGAGGACGAGGTTGGTGGCTTTCGACCATCGTACCCTCGAGCAGGCGCTCAGCGCGGCGTGTCGGCAGGAGGGAGAGATGGAGCAGTACCTGGAGGAGAAGAAGGCTTCTCAGAAGAGGCCCGCGGCTCCTTTTCAGAGGCAGGAGAGGAAGAAAGCGGCTTTCCAGTCACCGCAGCGTCCTGTGGCATCGGCAGTGGTCAGGTACCTTCTCAACGTTCCCCTAATGGTAAGAAGGAGTGTCCTCATTGCGGGAGGGCACATGGTGGTACGGAATGTTGGAAGTTGGCGGGGAAGTGCTTGAAGTGCGGAAGCAGTGAGCATAGGATCAAGGATTGTCCGAGGCTTCAGCAGGGAGTCCAGCGTGGACCAGCCCCAGCAGCAGCAGCAGCAGCGCCAGCGACAGGACGACCAGGGAGACCTCGAGCCCCAGCTCGAGTGTTTGCGTTAGCTCGTGAGGACGCCGAGCAGGCGGATCATGTCACCGAAGGTACGGTTTTGTTCTTAGGTGTGTATGCTCGGGTTTTGTTCGATACGGGTGCTACTCACTCGTTCATTTCCGAGCGTTTTGCTAGGCATTAGCTTTAGAGTCAGGGATAGAGTCTGAGGAGTTAGAAGTCCCTTTGTCTGTGCACACACCTGCAGGTACGGTATCGACTAGGAAGTGTATTCCGTCTTTACCGGTGTGCATTGAGGATAGAGTCCTAGAAGGGTGCTTCTTCTTGCTTAAGATGAAGGACTATGATGCCATTCTTGGTCTGGATTGGCTAGAGGAGCACTATGCGTTAGTAGATTGTCGTGGGAAGAAGATTGTTTTCCGCATTCCTGGTGAGGATGAATTTTCTCATCCTTTGCCGAGGAACTTGGCAGGGAAGTTTGTCATCTCGGCCATGAGGGCGATGAGAATGATGAACAAGGGTTGTGACGCTTTTCTTGCCAGCGTGGTATTAGTACCCAAGGCTGATGAGTCACTTACTCTTGCAGAGATAGATGTAGTGCAGGATTTTCCAGATGTCTTTCCCGATGATTTATCTGGATTGCCACCGGCGAGAGAGATAGAGTTCACTCTAGAGTTGCTTCCAGGCACCTCTCCTATCTCGAAGGCACCTTATCGGATGGCCCCTGCGGAATTAGCAGAGCTAAGAAAGCAGTTGCAGGATTTGTTAGATAAGGGATTTATTCGCCCTAGCGTTTCCCCTTGGGGCGCACCTGTCTTATTCGTGAAGAAGAAGGATGGGTCACTTAGGTTATGCATCGATTATAGAAAGCTGAACCAAGTGACGGTGAAGAAAGTATCCCTTACCTCGGATTGATGATTTGTTTGACCAGCTACAGAATGCATCAGTCTTTTCAAGATTGATTTGCATTCTGGTTATCATCAGTTGAGGATTAGGAGTCAGGATGTGTCCAAGACGGCTTTTAGAACCCGTTATGGACATTATGAGTTTTTGGTCCTTCCTTTTGGTCTGACCAACGCCCCGGCAGCGTTCATGGATCTCATGAACAGGGTGTTTAGACCATATTTAGATAGTTTTGTGGTAGTTTTCATTGATGACGTGCTGGTCTACTCTCCGGATGAGGCCACACATCGTCAGCATTTGAGGGTAGTGTTAGAGGTTCTCCGTGAGCACAAGCTGTATGCAAAATTCAGCAAGTGCGATTTTTGGTTGCGCGAGGTTCATTTCCTTGGGCATGTTATCTCCGGTGCCGGTGTAGCAGTGGATCCAGCGAAAGTCCAAGCTGTTATGGATTGGGAGATTCCCAAGACTCCTTCGGAGATTCGGAGTTTTCTTGGTTTGGCGGGTTATTATCGGCGATTTATTGAGGGATTTTCATCCATCGCCGCACCATTGACTCAGCTAACCAGGAAGGGAGTAAAGTTTGTCTGGTCCGAGGAGTGTGAGAGTAGTTTTCAGTTGTTGAAGATTAAGCTCACTTCGGCTCCTGTGTTAGTTTTACCGAGCGGTGTAGAGGGTTTTGCTATCTACACGGATGCATCTCGGATTGGCCTTGGCTGTGTATTGATGCAGCAAGGAAGGGTAGTAGCGTATGCTTCTCGTCAATTGAAGGAGCATGAGCGAAATTATCCGACTCATGATCTTGAGCTTGCGGCAGTGGTTCATGCACTGAAGATCTGGAGGCACTATCTTTATGGTGTCAATTTGAGGTGTTCACTGACCACAAGAGCCTAAAGTATCTTTTCTCCCAAAAGAATTAAACCTTAGGCAGAGAAGATGGATTGAGTTCCTGAAGGACTATGACTTCGACCTCCAGTATCATCCTGGAAAGGCGAATGTCGTAGCGGATGCCCTTAGTAGAAAGAGGTCGTCTCTCCAGAAGGATTGGAAAATGTTGGAGGATGCGGCGTGTGCGATGACTGAGTTAGAGCCATCATTGTGCCAGGCTTTTGTAGCTCAGTTGTCCATTAGGTCTTCGGTGTTGGATGAGGTGATCGAGCAACAGAAAGCCGACCCTAGACTCCAAGAGTTAGTGGGCAAGCGGGCATTGCTCGTGATGAGGATGGTGTGATTAGATTCCATCACCGTGTTTGTGTTCCAGACATCGTGGATGTCCGTGAGCATGTTTTAGCAGAAGCTCATAGGTCTAGATTCTCTATTCATCCGGGTAACACTAAGATGTACCAGGATTTGAAGAGATCTTTTTGGTGGTCTGGCATGAAGAGAGATGTAGCAGAATTTGTGTCTAGATGTCTAGTTTGCCAGCAAGTGAAGGCCGAGCGGCAGCGACCATCTGGTCTTATGCAGAAGATGGAGATCCCAGTATGGAAGTGGGAGGCTGTCACTATGGATTTTGTTACGGGTTTGCCTCGATCCAGATGGGGTAACGACTCGATTTGGGTAGTGGTAGATAGATTCTCAAGACTGCGCATTTCTTGCCTATGAAGAAGAAGCAGTCAGTAGAGAGTTTAGCTAGATTGTATGTTAGTAGTATTATTAGATTGCATGGTGTCCCGAAGTCGATCATTTGGATCGAGATCCACGATTTACTTCGAGGTTATGGAAGGGTCTTCAGGATGCGTTAGGTTCGGAGCTAAAGCTTAGTTCGGCTTTTCATCCCCAGACAGATGGACAGTCCGAGAGGACTATCCAGACGCTCGAGGATATGTTGAGGGCGTGTGTGCTGGATTGGAAGGATGATTGGGAGCGCCATTTACCTTTAGTGGAGTTCGCATATAACAACAGTTTTCATGCGAGTATTGGTATGGCTCCATTTGAGGCGTTGTATGGTAGGCCCTGTAGATCTCCTTTATGTTGGGAGGAGACTGGTGATAGGCAGTTGATTGGTCCGGAGTTAGTTCAGGAGACTTCGGATAAGGTCCAGATGATTAGGAAGAGGCTTGTTGCGGCACAGGATAGGCAGAAGAGTTATGCCGACAACAGGAGGAAGGATTTAGAGTTTGCAGTAGGTGAGCATGTCTTTTTAAAGATTTCGCCTACTCGTGGTGTAGTTAGATTTGGCAGGCATGGTAAGTTAAGTCCTAGATTCATTGGCCCGTATGAGATTCTCAGACGATTGGGCAATGTGGCATATGAGCTAGCTTTACCCCCAGCGTTAGCTAGTGTTCATCCTGTTTTCCATGTATCTATGCTCAGAGATATGTTAGAGATCCATCTCATATTATTAGTCACGAGCCAGTAGAGATCCAGCCAGATCTTTCTTATGTGGAGCAACCAGTAGCTATTCTTGACCGGAAGGTTCAACATCTTCGGAACAAGAGCATTGCGTCGGTGAAAGTTTTATGGCGCAACTTCTCGCGAGAGGAGGCTACTTGGGAGCTTGAGGATGCAATGAGGAAGAAGTATCCTCAGTTGTTTGAGTAGTGTCGGTCTAACTTCGAGGACGAATTTCTTTAAGGGGGAGAGGGTGTAAGGCCCTTGATTTTCATCTTGAGTGTTTGCTTATGTATATGTGCGTATATGAGCATATACTATTGATGTATAGAGTATTGTGCATAGTATTTATATATATATATTGCATGAGTAAATAATATTGTGATGTATGCATTGTATATATATATATATATATATATATATATATATATGTGTGATGTATATAGTTATGCAGTCTTAAATTCTGTTCGGGCAGCCAGTAGACGTCATGATGGGTGGACGCCAATGCCAAATCAGCGGCCACATCGATGGACGCCAACTGAGAATTGGCGGCCACTGATGTTGACATTGATTTTGTAGATCTGTTGCGATTTCAGATCCGGAAACGCCCCCGAAAATGTCGACCTCTGATTTGGAAACCGTTCCCCAACGGTAACCTAGCCTAACCCTTATGCGTATCCGACCCCCAACCCTTTATATTGCCCAATTTTCGACCAAGTCTGTCCTTTTGACTCCTGGGTCAAAAACCTAGACTTTCTGTGCGAAAACTTGTTTTGGAACTCTTCGATCCGGCTACTGGAGGCTTCATCCGGCGATCGGCATCGACTGGAGAGGACTCTGAACATCCGGAACGACTTCCCACGCTGGTGTGCAGTGAAGATCAACATAGAACCCAGATAAAGAAGGATTTGAAGGCTCTTTGGCTCTGGCCGAGGAGAGCTTCTTCAACTCAAAACATCGATTGGGGATTTTATCCAAGGCAAGTAACCCAACCACATCATCCCTACATGTGTCTAGTATGTCCCAAAATTTTACAGATTTTTCTCGTGTCCTGGAACCCCCATTCAAGTGATCTTTTGACGTTCAGTCTGTGTTCTGCACAGACAGGAACTTAACAGTAGGATATCTTACCGTTAAGATCTTAAGTTGGCGGCGATCTTTGTTGCCGTTAACCTGGTAAACAGCCACCCCTTGCCGTTTAGTTCTTCAGGCAGAAACAGTTGGTCTGTCTGCCCTTTATAACCTATTTTCTGGGATTTTTGTGCATGAGGATATATGGTAAATCTTGTATGTTATAAAGTACATATATATACCATGGAGTATGTTATGAAATTTTGATGAATTTTCGTTTACTGCAATAATTACTGGAAAATTTTGAAACATTGTTGTGAGCATGTTAAATTACTGTTACATGATTTTGTGATAAAGTTTGATGTCATAAATTTTCTATGGTAGTTAAATCATCATCAGAATGTACTGTTATAATTTGATAAATTTCTGATAGCTGTATAAATTATTACATTTTTCTGAATTGAAAAACAATGAGCATGCCTATTTAGTGTAGAAATTTTTATAAATAGTGTGAAAATAATTAAAATCCCAGAAATTAGCATATGTTTAGTACAGTAGCATGCAGGTGTAGCATGAACTATAGACCTGAATTATAACAATTATGTAAATTGTGTTATTTTAACCGTAGATAATATCACTGTTTGAATTTATTAAATAGTGGATATTTCAGAAAATTTTGAAACTTTGTATACTTGATATGTGAACAGTAAATGACCTGTGGTTAAATTTTCACGTTCATTGGATAACAGTAGGTACTGATTACAATATTTTCATCATGAAAAGGGTATGGATTAGTGTTAATTAAAAATGATTAATGTAATTACAGCATGATAAGAATCAATTGGTAGTTGTGACTGATTTAGTTCTATTAACTGTAGTACCATGATAGGGAACCTGAACCATGTGCATGAATGTGGAAATGAGAATAACGGGTTAAAATGGTGTGAAATTGTGTGTGTTTAAATGGAAAATGTGTAAATGTGCCAGTGGGTGACACTGCTACCTTAGAGGGCTGTGGAACTGTACTGTGGTAAAGTCCCCACAGGAAGGTTCATACTGTGTGAAGTCCCACGGCATTGGGATTAAATCCTGGAGGCGAACAAGTATCGCTGGTTAGGGTGGAGAGTGCTTCTCCCGGTTCTGCGCAGTAACTAAGATTTATCACTGGAATGCCCAGGTGATAGATATGTGTTGTGATTAGTGTGTGTCCTTCTAATGGTGGTTTGGGCTATGTGTCACGGCATTTAAATAATATGAAATTGTGTTTAAGGAATATGCATGTGAAAACTGTGAAATTGTGTAAATGATTATATGTTAATATGAACTCTTGTGATAGCATGCGAAATGATAACTTCTTAAATGAATATGTTATGTACATAGCAAAACAGCAAGCTTTTCATGTGTATAAATGTTTTATTCATGTGAATATGATTATAGAATCCATGCTAGAATTGTCTCTTTCTTTATGTGTATAAACTCCATGTTTAAGACGACAAATGTTAACATGTGAAGATATAAATGTAGTTAAATGAAACTTAGTTTAACATATTGATAAATGTGTAGAGAGCATGTGATAGGCTTTAAGTTATTGAACATTTTGTACTGAACAATTTCCATGTGTAACATGTGTAGAAATCATGTTTAGGTACTATTTGCATAAATAGCTAAATCCATGCTTATATGTGATCGTGTGGTATGAGAATGAATGTTAGGTGATGCATGTAAGTTTAATGTGTTTAGAGTTACTTGTTGAGTTCTTTTGGACTCATTCTTGCTTCGGCGTACAGGTGCAGACGTTTCTACTTCTTCCGAGGAAGTCGTTAGGAGCGACTCAGAGCAGGAGTAGGAGACATTGTGGATTTAGCATTGTATTTTCATTTTCATAAGTATGTAATAAAGGACTCTGTGTAGTCTTATGTGGACAATGTACTTAATTATTTGTTTTAGTTATGAAATGTCTGGTTTCTTTTCCTCTATATGGACTGTGGATAAAATTTGGATGATGGAATAAGATATCTCATTTAGTTCTTTCTTATCTGCTGTCATGTGATATTTATATTTGTGTATATTTCAGCCTATCGTACTAGTGTTGGGTAAATGTCCCACTGTGGCGACGCTTTCTATATCGACGTGGGTTGGTAGAACCGTACCGATATAAAGAGGGTCGTTACATGTGCTGGGTTGGTTGTGTGTTTGGCCTTGCGTGCCTGTGCATCGTTGTGCACCGTGCTCTGCTCAGTCGACGTCGTTGCTCGAGCTATGCAGATGCTTTGTGTGCTGTGTTGCACCGCTGGTTGAGCGATGCGACACCTGGCTGTGGTTGTTGTCGGCCTTGCGCTGACTGGTTGTGAGTTCTAGTGAGTTGCTCCCGGAGTTCTTCTTTGTTGGTTCTGGTGGAAGTGAGGTTTCCCCAGAACTGTGTTGTGCTCGTTTCTAATTGTTGTTGCGTTGCCCTCGAGATTGAGGTGCATCGCTTGGTTACCCTGGGTTCTGGTGATGTTTCCCAGAACGGTTTGCTGTTGTCCTGGTGAGGGTTTCTCTTAGGACTGTCCCGTGCTCACTTCTGTCTGTTGTTGTGCTACCTCAAGGTCTGAAGTGTGCTGTCTGTTTGGCTAGTACGTTCTGGCGGGTTTTCCCAGAGCGGTGCCTTGGTGGTTCTGGTGGAGGTTCTCCCAGAACCTGCTTGCGTTGCTTCTGTAGTTCTGCTTGCTGCAGTGTTTTCCCTAATGGTCCATGTTGTTGGTTGTTTGGGTTGTGCATGCTGGTGAAGGTTCTTCCCAGGATCGCCCCTTTGTTGATTTTGGCAGAGGTTCTTCCCAGGAGTGCTTGGTGTTCGTTTTGGGCTACCGTTGCGTTGCCCCTGTGGTTTAAAGTGTGTCGTTTGGTTGGGCTGCGTTCTGGTGAAGTTCTCCCAGGATGGCTCTTGGCACTTTTGGTGGAGGTTCTCCACAGAGCTGCCCTATGTTGTTTTGGTCATCGCTGCTCTCTCTCTCTATAGGGATGAGCTGTCGTTGTTGCCGGTCGGACTGTCTATGTGACAATCTGCTTGGGTGTTGTCGGTCAAGGTGTGGTGCCTTTGACCATGTGTCTGGCCGTGGTGCTAGCCAGGTTGTCTTCTTGTTCGTTTTCGAGTTTCTCGACTGTGCTGGTGGGACTTCGTGTGTCCCCGTGGTTGGGCGGTTTGCTTCGCTTCTCGCGCCCTACGTGCTTTCCCAGATGGTGGTCTGGTGAGTGTAGTGGGTGTTCGGCTGGATGTGCCTTTTGTGTGAGTGCTAGCCTTGTGTGCTGTTTTCTCTTTCATGTGAGGAAGGGGCATGTGGCGTGTCTTCTTCCTCCGTTTTCAGTGGGTTGCTCGGGCTAGGGGTGCTCTACCATGGCTTTTGGTGCCGTGTTGCGCACCATGGTGACCTTCGTGGTGAAGGTCCCTTTCCTTTGAGCTATCTTGAGGTTGAGCTAGTTGCTCCCCTCGTGCGCGTTGTTTTCTTGTGGTACGATAGGTTGTGGTGACCTATTGTGCCGTCTCTTGCTGTGCTAGTTTCTTTTTGCCTGACTGGACGATGTAGGGCAGCGTGCCCTGTGTTCAGTGTGAGGCTGCACCGAGTTTTCTTCCGTTTGGCTTGCTGGTGTAGGCGTCATCTCGGTGTGTGTTTTCACTTGTATCTCAACTGTGCTTGGAGGTACTTGTCGCTGTCTGGTGTGTGGCCCACTCCGCCTGCGTGGTGGGAGCGGTGCTTTGTAGTTGTGTGCTTCTAAGAGTCGATGTGTTGTTGCGCTCTTAAAGCTGATGGTTCTCCACGTGTTTTGCTTGTGTGGGTCTCTGGTGGAGAGTCCCTTTCATTTGGCCTTGGGTCGTTTCAGGCTGTTGGTGCAGTTGGGTACTACACCTTGAGCGTGTTTCTTTTCGTTGTTTCGTATCTTCGTGCCTTGAGGGTTCGCGGCCGGTGTGGCCTATTCTGCCCTTCTTAGGCTTGCAGTTTCTTGCGTGTGGCTTTTGGCAGGTCTCTTGTGGAGAGTCCTTTCTGTTAGCCTGTGTTGTTTCGGCCGCTGATGCAACCGTGTTGCATCTTGCCTGGTTTTGGTGCTGGTGGTGGCACCATGTGCTCGTGCCCGAGTGGTTTGTTCTGTTCCATCTGGAGCCTTGGTGCATTGTGTTGCACCTTGGGTGGCTTCTAGTGCTTTGGGTGTGTGTTGTGCTGTGTGTTTTGATCGTGAGCTCTGTGCGTTGTTTCATGAGTTTGCTCGGTGTTCGAGGCATTGAGCTTTCCGCCTCTGGGACACTTTGTGTTGGCCATGCCTTGTGGCTGTACCTTTACCACTATGAGTGGCTACTTTGCCTTGTCTAGGTAGCCCTATCGGTGGTACGCCAGGCCTTGGCCGTGGCCTGTGTCCGGGTTTTCCCTCTCTCTTTTGGGAGCGAGTGTGTTTTGTTGGGGTACCCTACTTCGGTTTGGGTCCCTTTGAGGTCGACATGTGGTTTTCGACCTTTGTAGTTGTTTTGTTTCTCGTGCAATTTGCCGACGTCTTGAGTTGTCTGGCCTTGCCAACCTCAGACATCTTCCTTGGTTTTGTCTCTGCGTGTGCCTGTGGAGCGTGTGGTTTAGCTTTCTGTGGCTCCATAGTCATTGTGTGTCCTTGTCGAACCACGAGGACGATCTGGGTGAGATCTAGTGGTACCGGCGGACACTATCTTGCTCGCTGTGGGTTCTCCACGTGCGTGTTTTCCGCTTAGTTTTGGGTCACCATTAAGAAGCTCTCGTTTGACCTTGCCGTTGGTGCTAGCTGTTGCTAAGTTGTGCGGAGCCATTCAGCAAAGTCTTGTGGATGACCTCTTGGCGTTTCCTCGGTTGCCGTCAGTAGCTGGGACCACTGTCTAGTCGCTGGTGACAGAGGGAGTTACTGACCAATTGTTCTCAACAGCGTGGTCTGTTGAGGGTTCAGTCGCATGGTTTCAGACTGGCGGTTTCAGTGTTTCTGGTCGACTTGGTGCATGCCGCGCCTGTGAAGTTGTCGACATCCGATTGTGTGCTTTGTGCTGGTTGGTGTGCGCTTGTGAGTTGTCGGATGTCTGATTAGGCACTCCTTTGTGGCAGGGTCGTGGTGATGACCACCGGGAAGTCATGGTGCGACTTAGTGGTCCCTTTGCACCTCTTGTTTTCTCCCACCGGGTTTTGCCCTTAATTTCGAGGACGAATTTTTGTTGTTGTTGGATGTATTGTAACATCTCGGGCTTCCGGTTTCTCCGTTTGTGTGTTTGGATGACTGGCCACTAACGCATCTGGCTTGGGCGATGCGTTAGTGTCGCAACGGAGCTGCCCGTCGCGACAGTTATCCCTATTGCGACCGCTAGGTGCATCGCGTTCCTGTCGCACCCGGTCAACGGATTGCAATAGGGTTCTGCTTTTTGGTCGTCTGGCACCTGTCAGAAGGGTAGGCGTGTCAGAGCGGGCTGTCTAGTTGTCGCAGCGCCATGCATGGGCGCGTTCTGGTCGCGGTGTGGGCCGCCGTCGCATTACGGTTTGTAATGCGACGCCCCGCCCCGTTGCATTCTTGGGGCCGAAGGCTAAATGCCTTGGCCGGCTCTCCCTTTCCCCTTTCTTTCCCTTCTCCTTCCCTTCCTCCTCTCCAAGGAGGGAAGTCTTCTTCTTTCCTTCTCCGGCGGTGAAGCTTGACCGCAGCATTGTTGACTGTACACTTTCGTTGTCCAGAGTTCCTTGCACAAGTCAATATGCTCACCTTCTCTAATCTGTCTCACAAACATAAAATAGCAAAGATGAACTAGCAAAGTGGTGAGAACATGTCATTTCCACAGGGAGACTGAATAAAGTTTGACTTAAGAAACTGCTTTCTAGAACGACTCTAACAGACACTTATTCACTAAAATAACACTGCATGAGATTGCACCAATCAAATTCCTCACAACACGGCAGATCAATCATAATGAAAGAACAAGCTGAATTGAAATTAAAAAGGGAATTGGTATCACTGTACCCTCTCAATTGAGGGATCAAAAAGATAAACAAAGATCTGAAATATGAATTCTCAAATAACTAGATGAACATACTTGAATAAAAGCTAGACAAAGAACACGTTCACTTCTCCGAATGCTCAATCCAAAACTGGAAATTATGCACAAATGCAAGCTCTAATTCTGAATTGATCTGGAATTTAAAGAGATAGAAGGATGACAGAACAAAAATCTCAAAAGAAATTATCAAACCAATGTACCCCTATAACTTAGGGGATGAACAATCAACAATAGTAGTTCACCACAAATATCAGACTACTTATCCTCACAGCTCAAGGATCAGAAAAAAAATAATAAGAAATAGGAATTTACTGTTGCAAACAGAAATTTACTGTTGCTAAATTGTAATTCTCGGGCTATGAAGAACAGAAATAAAAACAAAATTAGGAATACTAAGAAGCTCTGGAATCTCTCATGAATTCAAAACTATCTTCCTGAAACATGGACTCACAAACTCAACTCTGGATCTGAACTCAGTAAGCCTTCGAAAACCTCTAGATGTCGTCGCCCTCGGGACCCCTTGAACACACCTCCTGGATCGTCCTCACCAGATGCTCCGGAAGAGAAGAAGAAATTGCTAGCAATCGTCCTCCTCACAGCAGTCCTCAATACATAGAAGAAATTGGAAATAACAACCTCCACTGGATCGGACTCTCCAGCACAGAAGAAGTGAACCAGCACAGAGGAAATGGAAAATTTTACTGGATTAATCTCATTAGGACAGACGAAAGGAAGAAACGCACTCGGTCCTCTCACACAGCAGCCAGCAGAAGATAGGAGAAGAAGTTCGAATTCCCTCATAGCAACAAAAGAAAAGAACAAAAATCTAGAATCTATCTCACCAACAGAAGAAAGGGACAAATCAACACTGAAGAAATGAACAATTTAACACAGAAGAAATAAAATAAACTACTGGATCGAACTCCTCTGCCCAACCATTACACTAATTCCCTACAGAAGAAAGGAAGAATCCTCCAAAGAACGGAAGAAACCCTCAGAAATGTTGAACTCTCCTATAGATGCTGAAGGAAAAATATAGAAGAAAAATGCCAGAGAAAACCCAAAAAAATCTGAACTCCCTAATCTGAGGACCTTGGGGTCCTTTTATAGGCGCCCGGGCTCTCTGCTTCCTCACCAACTCCGCACGAGTTCCATCAGATCCACACGCTCCACTGCTGCTTCCCGCCTAGGCTCTGCACTCCCGGGATCGCCACGCCCCTGGCCCATCGCCCACCGCCAGATCCGCTTCCCACAAGCTCCGCCAGCCGCATTGCACGACCAGCAGTCACTAGCTTCACATGCCCCGGATCGCCAGAGCTCCTCCCGCGCTCCATCACACAGCTCTGCATGCACAGCTGGGCTTCTCGCCTCCAGCTTCACACCCATCGAGCACCGGCCTCACGCCCTTCTCACCCAGCAGATGTGCACGGAATGCGCAGCACCCAAATCGCCATCCCACCTCCGCACGCCAGATCCGGCTACACCACCAGATCCGCACGCCTCCACACACAAGATCTCCACGAACCCCAGCTCACCACGCACAGATCTGCACTGCACGGCCAAGCTTCACACCCACCAGCAGCTCCAAGTCGCCAGCGCACGCCAGCCCGCACCCAGCTGCCTTCACAGCTCCATTGCACTAGCTGCCCTGGTTCCAGCACCAGATCCCGGCCTACACAGCTTGCCACCGCCTCCCAGCAGCTCCACACGCCCTGGCCTGCTTCCAGCAGCTTCCAGCTGCTTCCGCCCTTGACCTGGTGGGAATAAAAGGGTTTAAATGAGAGAAATGGTATTGGCACAATGCGCCGATGGTAGTGCAAAAAAATGTTGGCACAATGGACTTATGAGGGGGGTATGATGGTATTGGTTGGGGTATTAACAATTTTTATTTGTTTAAAAACTCACACTTATCTACTAAAAGATATTTACAAAAAATATTATTGCAACAGAAATTATTTATATACAACATTTATTTACAATTATCTTTTATTTCCCAAAGTGTATCTATGCAAAAAAAATTAAACTTGATTAGTCAATCTGAAAAAGAAACAGTAAATTGTTGAATGAAAATCTAACAAGTGTATTCTACCCCAATATCAACTAACATGTTCAAAAACCTATTTATGGATGAAATGAAAATTATAATCAAAATGCACATTATTTATGGACAAAGGCTGCCTAAAATTTATTGTATGTAAAAAATTTAACCCGAAAAATTGTGCAGTTATCAAAGCTTGGCGGAGCAGCAGCGGCTCGTGTGGAGCGGTGGCGCGGCGTCGTGGAAGCAAGGAGGTGGCGACCGTTGTGTCGTGAAGACCCCCTTTGGGGGTTCGGTTTGTCTTTCCTATAGGGATTTCTTGTGCCCATACTTGTTGGGTAGATTGGGAGTCCTTTTAGGTTAATCCATGCTTTTACAGCTTTCACCATGCTCCCCTCCCCATGGTTGTGTGTTTTGTAATGTGTGGGTGAGACTTCCCGGCGGTCTGCCTTCGACATCAGAGGAGGCGTCGCCCCAGTCGGACGTGACCTTATCACGGTGCGGGTGGTCGTCGCGATAAGGTTGTGTCGTGACCCGGTTGCCTGTCGTGACAAGGTTGTTGTCGCGACGCGCTACCTTGTCAGGACAAGATTGTCGCAACCTAGTTTCCTGTCGCGATATGAGTATTGTCGCGACGCGCTTCCCCGACGCGACTTGCCTGTCGCGGTTGCCCTATCCGTCGCGATAAGATCTGGTTTGCCTCGGGTGTTTTCCGTAGCCGCGGTTGGCGTGTCGGCATGTGCCCCAGGGCAGGGTTGCCCTTAGGAACTTCTGGTAGGGAACGCGGCAGGTTGGCTCGCTGCGTTCAGTCACCGAAGGTGACACCTTCGTGGCCGTGTCCTAGCAGTGGCACTAGAAGGCTCTCGTCTGTCTAATAATCGATTGTCTGATTGTCAATCGATTATTAGAAGAGTGATGGTTTCTATTCTGTTTGGCGGTGTTCCGGTTTCTCGGGCCGTGCCGTATGTGCCGGCATTGGCTGACGACCCTTCTGGGGGTTCCCTTAGGGGGGTGCCGTACGTGCCTGTGCCTGCTGGGCTTGTCTTGGTTACAAGCCAACTATGCTGTTTCTGTGGTGGTTGCCCCACTAGTTCTCTGTTCGCTCGGTGCTAGGCACTTGAGGGATTGTCCGCAAGATAGGTTGTTACCGTTATCTGGGACCCCCAGCCCCGCGCGTCTGTTAGAGGGAGTTCTCCGGGCGACGGGAGTGCTCAAGTCACGGACTTGGAGCAGAAGGGGAAAACGGTGGGGACAACGGCATATAGTCATTTGTAGAGCTCTCTTAGCTGGTCTGGGTCTCCGAGGTGGTTGAGTCACTCTTCCGATGCGGACCAGCTAGTCCTTCTCACTGCCTCACTCTGCGTTGGTTTCGGAGCTGCGTTGGGAGGTCAGGCGTGGGGCCACAACTCGGCCAGGCTGTGGTGGTTTGTGGTTGTGTTCCTTGCTACGGCTCACTAGCCTCACTCTACTGGGGAGGTAGTAGGTAGGAGTCGACGGATGGCGAGCTGGAGGAGTGGACTGTCTGTCCTCCTCTTAGTTGCCTGTGGCGGTGGCTTGTGTGCTCTTGCGTGACGGTGTTTCTCACGCTTTTTCCGAGATTGGGTTTCTCGTCGCCCTAACCTGCACGGTGGTTGTAGCCTAGTCGTGTCTAGTTCCGTGGGCTTGGTTGGTTTGGCCTCGTGGGCCATGTTTAGTGGTTTCCGCTCTGCGGGTTCTCTCGGGGTGCCTTGTGCAGGCACCCAACTGCTATTTCTGTAACCCATTCCTTGGTGCCGTTCATGGTGGCATCGGCAGGTGTAGTTCCCTGACCTTGTGATGTGTCCGAGGTCCAGGGTGGTTCTGCTTGTGGGCCCTCGACCTTATGGAGGTCTGAGGTGGCCGTGCCTGTGGTGAGACGGTGCTTCTCACGTAGTTGCTCGGTGTCTCTCGTGGTGACACCTGGTTGTTTCTTCCCGACCTCGTGGAGGTCCGGGATGTTGGTGCTTGTGTCGTGAGACTCTGGTCTCACGTGGTTGCTCCGGTGTTCCGTGAGCTTCTTTGTCTCGGCGGGTGTGTGCCGAGGGTTGCTTCCACATTGTGTTTGACTCCGCTGGTTCTGCGGGAGTCGTGTTGGGCCCGACTCTAGTTGTGGGTCGTGGCATTTCTCTGTTCCACTGCTTTGTAGTACTCTCTGGTAGGCGTTCCCCACTTTACTGCTTTGTAGAGTAGTTTTGCTTCCGCTTTTGTTGGAGTTCCTACTGCTCTGACTGGTAAGGGTCTGGTTATCCCTACTAAGCCTTGTTTGCGAGGCTCACCCCCCTACTCTCTTCAGGTAGAGACTCGCTGTCGCAAGAGTTCGTTGTTGGACGGTCGTGGTGGCAGTTTGTTGCGTCGTGCATTGCCAGTAGTGTGAGTTGTGAGCGTGAGTGCTCTTGTACCATAAGTTGAGAGTGGCCTTTTTGAAAGTCCTCGGGGTATGCCCCTTAAGGATTGCACCTTCTTTCTGTACCTGTACTTTTATTTGGGACATGTTGTACATAATTTCCTTTTAATGTACCAACTTTCTTGTTATAGTTACTTGAATTCATTGCTTATCTCACTAGACTAAATTCTAACCCTTCCGGGTCTTCGGATCCGTGGGTGGAGGCACGACCTTCGGGGTCCCTGGCGGGGGTCTGGGAGGTTGGGTCATTACAGGCATCGCGACATGCTCGTTGTCAGGTCGGGCCGACCCATCGTGTCTTAGGGCCCTTCGGTTCAAAACCGAGGGCTGTGCCCCATTTCCCCCTTTCTCCTTTCCTTCTTCTTCTTCTTCCTCCTCCAATCTCTCTCCTCTCTGGAGGTTTCTTGGCATGCTTGAGGTGCTCGTGGTGGGAGGTGACACCCCATTCGTGCAGGCGGCATGATCGTGGAGCTTGGAGCGAGGAGGAGGTGGTCATTCCAACGTGAAGGCCCCAATGGGTCGGCTCTACTCTTGGAGGTAGGGACCCTTGACTCCTCTCACCCTAGCATGCTCCCTTCGCCCTTGAGATTGTAGTTTCTCTATGGTTTGAGATTGTGGGAGTGTGAGAATCATGCTCGTGTTGAGTGAGGTTTCCATCGAGCGTAGATTTGTGGTAATCCATGTTTTGTGGGGTTTGTGGGTGGTTTGTATGTTTTATGAGCTTTCCTTTATGCTTCCCATGGTCCCCTCCCCCACGTGGATGTATTTGTATCAGATTCGGGGTGGTCTCCGAGAGGATTGTCCCGGAACCCCTCTCGGCTGAGAACGCGACCTGTATAGAGGTCGCGACCGGCTTGGCCTCCGTGACATCATCACGACGCTCTTAAGCATCACGACATGGTCGCGATGGCCTTGGGCGTCGCGACAGTGTCGCGACGGCCATTGGCGTCGCGACAAGGTCGTGATGGCCCGATGCATCACGACTACAACAGAGATAGGTAGGTCTTGCGAAGTCCCATTTTCTGTGAAGTCTTCGCCATTTCCGCTTGTTACTATACCCGTGGCACTAGTGCTCGTTCCCTAGTATGGTCCTACACTAGTCGTTTTCCCGGTGCTCGGCACTTGAGGGCTTGTCTCGTGAGAGAGGTTGTTATTGTTGCCTAGGACCTTCGTCCCCGCGTGCCTGTTGAGGGAGTACTCCGGGTGGCGGGCATGCTTGAGTCACGGACTCTGGAGCGGAGGGGAAAATGGTGGTTAGGACAGCAACATTGGGTCATTTGCAGAGCTCTCGTGGTTGGTCTGGGATGCCGAGGTCATTTGGAGTCCTTCTCGGCGCAGGCCAGTCAGTCATTTTCTCACTGCCTCGCTCTTTGTGGCCTCGGAACCACGTAGAGAGGCCAAGCGTGGGACCATAGTCCGGCCAGACTACGGTGGTTACTATTGTGTACTTTGTGTTCCTACCTCACTCTGACGAGACGTGAAGGTCTGGACCTAGGTCAAGGATAAGACATCAGTGGACGAACCTAACCGGTTGACTAGTGGTAGTATTTTCCATAGCTAGTGTCTCTTGTTCAGGCTGGGTTCTCCCCGCCTGCGTAGTCAGCTGTGTGGTGGTCACGACATGCAGGTTCTACGGAGTTTCCGACCGTGGTGTTCTCCGAACCGTTGCTAGTTAGTAGCTTTGCTTCCGCACTTTTCTGTGTAGGTAGAAGATATAACTACTGTTATTTAATTGTATATATATATTCTTCTGCCTGTTAGAGCCATTAGGAGATTGGTAGTCCCTACTGAGCTTCTGTTGTGAAGCTCATCCCTTCCTTTTCCAGGTGAAACTTCTTAGCAGCGGCAGGGCACGCACCGGGTGGAGGAGACGGGGCGGTAGTCATGGTCCCCATAGCTAGCAGTGGTTCCTCTTTTCAGTGTACGTCACCCTCGGGGTATGTCCCTAAGGGACTTGTTCTTCCCTTGTCTTTACTTGTACTAGTGTGTGTGTTGGGACTGTACCTAGAGCGATACGCAGCGGTCTCACTCTTCTTTCTGCTTCTGCGTCTGTGCTCCTAGTTAGCAGTTGACGTTTATTTCCTTTGCATATTCTGTTATACTTATATTATAGCCCTTCCGGGTCCCCGGATCCGTGGGCGGCGACCGTGAAAATCGAGTCCTCGGCTTGGGCCGAGGGTCGGGTTCTCGGGGTCGTTACACAGTGGCGCCCATGTAAAGCGGTGCTAAAATGCGACGTACTAGGTGGTCGCATTACACTCATAAATGCGACGTCTGTGTTGGTCGCATTTCTGAGTGATGCGCCAGAGGTCTGTTTGGGCTGGGATCTCCAGCACTCCAACCTCCCACCTGCTACACAAACCTGTATAAGCACATGTAGACTCACATGGTCTACCAATGGGCCACACATTGACCCCCAAACCTGGTAAACTACGATCCGAACATACCGGTTATTACAGAAACTCCCCCAAAAGTCGAAAGGATGATAATCATACATGAGCTTAAATAAGGCTTATATTCGAATAACAAGTAATGCTACCTATGCATGGTACTACAACTATAAATAATTAAACCATTCCAAAATATGTGCATGGTACAACCTTTAATAAATAAACGGCAATTCACGTTCACATGTGTAACACCCCGAAAATTCAGTAATTGGAAAAAATAGAAATAAATTGTAAACGATAAATTCAATATTAGTGAAATAATAAAAACGTACGTGCCATTATCGTACATACGAAAACTCATTAGAAAATTCCATAAAATCATAGTTCAACTCTAAATAATACTCCCTACTGGCCCATGGAGAAATTCGTGTAAAGGAAAATCCGATTGCCCAAGGTTAAGGTGTTTTGCGATCGATTATCATAATTAAGGAATAAGTCGGGAAATCATTATCACATGTACTTAACGGAGTCCAAAATTATAATGAAATTTATGGGTGGACTCCAAACAATATGTGGGGATAGCCCATAAAAGAAATTGGACCAATGGACAACTTATGACCCATGAACAAATTCAAGTATGAAAATAGTAAATAAATAAAAATGTTGAATAGAAATAAAATAAAAGTCATAAGCAAAATCCCCACATGTGGAATTAACCATTTAAGATATATTGGGCTAAGACAACTCTAAATGGGCCAAAGAACAAAACCCAATAGCAATAAACCCCAAAATTCGTGACCATAAATATGCAGAAAATAGAAAAGGGTAAATTAGGGCTAAAACTAGGGTAATTAGCCATTCATGGCAACCAAAATTCGTACCTAGCCATGCTAGGACCTTCCCTAATGGCATTCCTACTTCCAATGGGAAGAGAATCCACAAAACTTGGAAGGGGCCAAGCCAAAACTGCAACCCACCTTTCCTAGTCTCTTTAGGACATGGAATTGACCCTAAACATATAAATAATCGTCATAAGATGGATTGGGAAGGTTTACCATTGCGTTGGAAACGTGTGAAGGCAAGCTAGGGTATCAGGAGGAGTGGAAATCGGCTGTGACCAGAGCTTCTTCCCCAACTGTTCTCTGTTGTGACCTGTGCAAACACCCTTCTTAGATCTACTCAAAGGTAGGTGATCTCGGACTTAAAGTAAACATTGCACATACCATTGGAAAGAGCATCGAGTCTAGTTTCATTTGCATGTATTTTCCCCAAATTTTATGAACCATGTAAGTCATGTTAAGCATTTTCCAAGAGTCGCGTAGATTTAGGGCTTTTGTGTTCTTGTGGTGATTCACGCGAACTGAGGCCAAATTGGGTCAAATGAAAATAGTGGTTCTCTTATATTGGATGTCCTTGATACTTTCCATGTTCAGCGTTTTGTCTAAATATCGCTATATGTCAAGATATAAGTCTATCATGAAGGTGTGTAGTCGTTTCTACGTTTTCAGGCAAGATCCAAGAATGCGACGACACCAGACATCGTGTTTCTTGTTGCATGAACGCAATGTACATGTACGTTGCGATTCTGATAAAGGCGACAAGCCGTTCCGTCGTGTTTTGAGGTCTGACTAGTCAACCTTGACATATGAAACTGTGTGCCGCGTGGGTTTTAGTGCTGTCTTGAACGCGACAGCATATGCCATCGCGATTTGACCTGTTTTCCCACCCAAGAATTTTTGTCTATTTTTATATTCAAATTTTTGAACCTCTTGAATGCGACGTGTCGAGCCGTCGCGATTCAGAGCATGGCATTGTGAACGCTGTAGACACCCGATTTTGGCCTACAAGTTGAACCACATTTCTTGTTATCTTATTGAGCCCAAGTTGGTCACTCACCTTGAGCCCACCATTAGCCTTGCTTTGAGCCCATTAAAAGCCCAATTTTCATGATATCCCATCCATTATCCTTTTGAAAGAGTCCATGTGCCTTAAATGCCCAATATTCTCTCATGTGATTGGCCAATAATTCAAGAATAATCATTTTCCTTAACGTGACAGATCGTGGAGCCGCGTTAATCTTATCGCGCCCTGGGTGGTTGTCGCGACAACCCATGCATATCCATGCATGTGGCTTCACTGTCGCGCCCCTCCTGGCCGTCGCGTTCATCTTGTCGCGCTCCTACGATCCGTCGCGACAACAGCCGCTTGTGTTGACCTCCGCAACCACCTCCACTTTATCCTCTAATGGCCTTATCATCATACCATGCAACCTCCCAACCCTCCTAGCCGTAGTTTGGGGTTGTGGGAGACTTTGGGGACTCCTTAGGACTCTCCCATCTGGATTTAGATGATATTATCACCTGTTTGGGATTACTATCACTTTAAAAATGAGATTTTCTCTCTCCTATCTTATAAAAGCAAGGCCCTTCCCTTCAGTGAAGAGAGAGCCCCATTTTTCACCTCGAAGGGCTGCCGAAATTTTCTTTGACTTGGACGTAGCCCGCAGCTCTTCCATTTCACTCATTTTCTCCCTACTCCCTTCACCAAGCCATGACCATTTCTTCATCTACAAAGCTTGGAGCTTGAGGAGGCAACCTCTAAGGCTTCTACAGCACCAAGAGACTTTCATTGGAGCCAGGGAGTCGCCCCATATGGGGCTCTTTCTTCTCTCTCCCCTCATTTCCGTTACTTTATGCATGTTATTTTTGCTTTTCTATATAGGTCATATTTTCTTTTCCTCCTACATTTTCCATCACCCAAGGGGTTTAAAAACACCCCCCAAGTCCGTTCCCCCCATGCTCTCATCTTTCCTTTCATTTACGAATAGCTACTACACTTAACTTGTTCTAACAGGGTTTTCTTTCTTGTTTTTCGTCATTTTGGCAGGCACCCAAGTGAAGATCCACGAGCAGTTCTTGTCCTCTGGCCGGCCAGAGGACAGGAAAAAGGTCCGCTCACATTTCTCCCGCACTACAGAGAACGCAACAGAGGAGGGCGGCGCGACACCGAGACGTGTCCTACCAGAGCGTCGCGACCTCTGGCCCATCGCGGCGGGGTCCCCCGTCGTGATCTCAGTAAGTCCACGGTTCTCTCTTCCTTTTCCTAGCATAGTTAGCCCCTTTTCATTCTCATTAGGCAACTATCTAGGTGGCGATCACATTCCTTATTTCCAAACTTCTATTTTGAATATCTTGTTGCGTGTTTTGGGGGTGCACATTCCCTGTGATTACACCTTTTGGCGATCACGGTGGGACCTTTAGTGCGAGCCTCGTGAGTTTTACCTATTTGCCTGCCATGTTGTGTTGTTTAAATGCTTTCCTTGAAACCTGTTAGGTGTATTTTGTGTTGTTTTGGCATTTCTGTTCTCTGTCAGGGACACGACGTATCGCATCGCTGCGACCAGGGTGCGGCTCGAATAGGGGACGCGACATGAGGTACACGGTTCTCCCCTTCTGTTCACCCTATTCCTATTCTGAGGATTCATCCGTGTCTTCTCCATGCCATTCTGCCATGTACTTTTGCATTTTTGTTTGTTAGAGTCCTACTAGGGTTCGGATTTTCCTTTTCCTTTTACTGTTCATTTTCGGGTCCTATTGTGGTGGGACGTGGGGTCGCAATTAGGTCGCGTCGTGCTTGGAAGTCGCATCCTCAGGTACACATTGCTTGTTACTGCTTATAATCCATGTGTCAGTTTCTGTGTGATCCATGAATCCTGCTGTGTTATTTGGACTATTCCATGCTTGTACTGCGCCTTAGGTTAGTCTGTGTGCCCTTTGTTTGCGTGTGACTACAGCCCTCAACATTCTGCTGATATCGCGGCTGGTCTTCCGGTCGCGATAGGGTCGCAGCGTATCTGGCCGCCGCGACTTTACCCGAGGCCTGTTAGCCACTCTGTTTTGGCATTAGTTAGATATTGCATACACTTTGGAGCACTTAGGCCCCTGCATACACTTCTGATCCGTACTGGTTAGGTTTTCCTCCTTGGTTGAGTGGGTCCTCTCACCTGCGAGCACTCGTGGGCTGACCAGGGCCGCCTGCCGAGGGCCTTCGTAAGTCTCCGTGACCGTACGCACGTTGCGGTTCGCCGGGCTGGTTGTACCCGTCGCACCCCTAGTTCGAGCCATTTTCCCACGTGAGTTGTGTGTCACCCCTAGCTACACCGAAGTACTTGAGTTCATACCTATTTAGGGTACCTATTGATCGAGAATAATCACATTAATCAATTCATTAAAGGTCAAGTGAAAACCCTAAGATTTGGACGGTAATCATGATAACTTGAGTGCTTGTTTGGTGCACCCCTTCTCATCCCACCGTCCTTCTTGTTGTAATAGAGTCTAGGATTTGTTTGGTGCTAGTGTCATCTCCCCTAATTGCTTAGGGGCAGTGCATGCGTCATTGTTTAGGTCGATCGAGCCAGTCCTCTCCATTTGTTGTATTATACCATAATCCCTTGTTCGGCATGACCATTTCTGTGTCCTCGCCGACGATTCTTTACCCATTGGGCTTCTAGAGGATGTGGCCCAACCCTCCGCAGCTATCCTCTCCGGGCACATCCAGCCCCCTCGTGACGTTGGTGGTCAGTCCGCCCTCCTTCTCCTCCTAGGGCGGATAATCCACACTCTCAATTTAGTTAGCTTCTCCCTCACCTGAGTCCGGACCAAGTTCGTGAATTTCTAGCCGCTGCCAAAGGCAAGCAACCTCTATCTCCTCCCTCGCATAGTTCTGCCCAACAGGCGGCCTCTTCTGCCCCTGTTGCTTCGGCGTCACATATACCCTCTGCTGTGGCAAACCCCACACCCCTCCGTCCGCGGGCTATTCACTTTTCAGATCCTAGCTACTTTTCGGCATAGGATGTTTGGTCTAAATCCCCTCCAGTCTCCTCATTCTATAGGGCCGAACCTGTTCCCCTTCCCCGCGAGAGATCTTACTCCTTGGAGCAACCCCGCTCCCTCATTCCTGCTCACCACGTCACATCCCCCTTCGACTTCCTTGCGGAATGGACGACCATGAAGAGGGAACTCCATGATCTGAGGAGACAATTGGACCCGCGAAAGGCCGCGGATATTCCCCTTCCATCTTTTCAACATCTCCGGGTCCCGCCCCAGTCAGAACTCCCTGTCTATCAGCGGTATTCTGGGATAGGTGACCCCTATGTTCACTTGAAAGATTTTGTGTATGAGTCTGCACCTCAAAAGTACGACCACCACCTCATGGCGTACTTGTTTAGAAAATCATTGGATGGTTCAGCCCTTGAATGGTTTTATTCTCTACCTCCCGAGGAGGCCGAAGATTTCCAAGTTGTCCAAGAAAGGTTCTTGTAGCAATTCCAAGATCGGGTTGGGCCCGAATATTCCTTCGTTGATCTAGTGGCTGAAAAGATGAAACCCGATGAGGAGTTCTCAGTTTATGCCGACAGGTGGGGCTCCCTGGCTGCTAAGGTCCGCTGCCCAATGCCCGAGGAAGAAATGGTCAAGCTGTTAATTTCCAATGCCACACCAACCTACCGAGCCATCCTAGCCATGAACGATATCACCTCCATGCACCAGTTGTATAGTCGAGCCCGCTTCATCCAGACAAAACTTAAGAACTCACCAATCCATTCTATGTTTGAGACCCCTAAGTCATGCTATCCTAAGAAACCGCAAGGTCCTGTCACTAAGGGAGTCTAAACCAATGAGCAGGTAGGTGCCGTTAACAACCCCCTGTTGCCCAGTTGACGAGCCCAGAGGGGGGGTGAATGGGTCTTTAAAAATTATTTAGCCAGTACCTGTACTTAAAACATTCACACAAAGATGTTCTTCGATGAAGGTTAGTGAGGTTAGTATAAACAACAAACACACAAGAAATCAATCACACAACACAAGGAATTATTCTGGTTCGGACCTCCTCTCCTTAGGAGTCCTATGTCCAGTCCCTGAGCAACAACTCAGGAAACCACTAACTAGGGTACAGTCCCCCTATAGACACTACAACACCCAACTCAGCTGGTCTTCCTTCACACGAAGGGAACTACAACACCCTGGATACCCCACCAGGTCTTCCTTCACCACGAAGGGAAAAAAACAACACCCTGGATCCCCAGGTCTTCCTTCACAACAGAAGGGAAACAACCAGCAAAAATTAAGCAAGAAAAGCAAGCCCCTAGATCAAGCTTTAACAAGCCACGATCTGAAGCTAATAGCCCTGAGAGCAAGAGATCTAAACAATGGACTCTCTCAGAACTACACAGGCTCTCTCTTAGAATTTCTATTCCAGCATGGAGAGCAAAGAGCTTGAGACAATTTAGAGTGGGATGCTTGGCTCTGGGATTCTCGCAGATGATTTGAATTGCTTGTGCTCTACTGTAGTATTCGTCCCTTTTTCTTCTTTTCCATGTTTTTCTTCTGGAGCTTCTTGTCTTGTATTTATATCTCCAATTTGAAATATATTCGTTGAAGTATCTGTTGTCTCTAGCTTTGGTAGACGTTAGACTGAATGGCCTTTTGAAGCTTTATAGTCAACATTCTTTTATCTACTTGTGCACGTCAAATCTTCTGTATTATCCTTTGCCTTCTATTAGTCCAACATTGTAAGATGAAATGTCGTCAGAGATCTGCACATATTCCAAGCTTAAATGGTGGACAGCTAAGCTGTCTCTGATGTCAGTCAACGTTAGAACAAATAATCACATAAATAGTAATGCCAAATAGCTGTTCTAAAAGATGCACACAAAGTAAGCACGATAATGGACGAAATCATCTGCATGCATGCAGAGATATGTTCAGTCCTCATAAATGCTCACATGTCAGAGAGATATGCATAGACTTTGACTATTCAACGCTTTGACTAAAAGAAAAAAGGAAGTTGTTTTACATATGAAGTTGATTCACGCATGACTTATGAAATCGTTATGAGACATGACCAAATTGTTATATTCACTGAAGAAATCGTTATGGAAAGTAAGTCGTTGTGTTCAATAAAGGAATCATTATGAACACTTAAGAAATCGTTGCAGAAAGCAAATCGTTATGTTCAATGAAGAAATCATTATGAACACTTAAGAAATCGTTGCAGAAAGTAAATCGTTGTGTTCAACAAAGAAATCGTTATGAACACTTAAGAAATCGTTGCAGAAAGCAAATCGTTGTGTTCAACAAAGAAATCGTTATGAACACTTAAGAAATCGTTGCAGAAAGCAAATCGTTGTGTTCAACAAAGAAATCGTTATGAACACTTAAGAAATCGTTGCAGAAAGCAAATCGTTATGTTCAATGAAGAAATCATTATGAACACTTAAGAAATCGTTGCGGAAAGCAAATCGTTACGAAGTCTTAAGAAATCGATGCGATGACTTAAGGAATCGTTGCGATGAGCAAATCGTTACGAGGTCTTAAGAAATCGTTGTGATGTCTTAAGGAATCGTTACGATGAGCAAATTGTTACGAGGTCTTAAGAAATCGATGCGATGACTTAAGGAATCGTTGCGATGAGCAAATCGTTGTGATGTCTTAAGGAATCGTTGCGATGAGCAAATCGTTACGAGGTCTTAAGAAATCGATGCGATGACTTAAGGAATCATTGTGGTTTTCAACAGAAGTCGATGTGGACTTAGAGAAATTACAACTTGGTATTGATATTTCTACAAAGGTATTAATACTTACCAAATATGCTTGATTTTCCTTGAGATTTTTCCTGTGCTAAAAAACTTATAGAATATATGTTAGAAAACTTTGGCAGGGTTTTGTTAATCATGTTTTGTTATTCACCAAAATAAATGTGTAATTAATTAAAATTACATGGGAATAGACTGATCATCAAACATACTGATCATCACCCCTAAGGCCCGGTAGGTAGGTCACCCCTCAATCAACAACCCCAACAACCATGGAACAATAGGCAACCGCCTCCTCAGACCCAGAACTCCCAACAAGACCAGCGCCAATACAATCAAGTCCCTCCACCCCAAAATGGCTATGCTCCTCGAAAGCCCAATGGGCCAAAGAGGGCGCAATACCCTCCTCTTCCAGAAAGTCTTGCTGATATCTTTGCAACCCTCATGTCTTTAAATGCTCTTAGGCTCCCTCCCAAGAAACCAAATTGGAACATGGCAGCAGACCAAACAAAGGATTGTGTGTACCATCGCCATTTGGGCCACAATGTGTCAGATTGCTTCCAATTTCGGGACATTATATATGATCTCCATGAGCAGAATCAAATTGATTGGGCCGAGATGAAGAGGTTGATCCAGACACTGAGGGACCAACAGGGTCAAAGGCAGCAGCAGCAGCAGCAAAGGTGATAGCAGCCACAACAATAACAGCCGCAATTACAGCAGCAACAGCAACCATTTCAGCAACAACAACTGTTCCAGTAGTAATACCAGCAACAACAACATCCACATCAACCACAGCAACCGAAAATGACCTCGGCATAATTTTCAATCCTATGCCGCAGCATCAGCCTACTCCAAACCTTCAGCCTGCTCCACCACCTCCTCCACCCGCTCAAGTTAACCCCATCGTCCACCATCCACCACCAGCAGCTGCGTGGGCCTATGACGACGAGCACGAAGTAGGCCAGCTTTTGGCTATTTCCCATGCCACACCTACTTCCACCACGCCTACTACCACCACATCTACCTCCACCACGCCCATCATTGCCACCATCACCTCGCCATTCTATGACACCCCCATCTTACCACCCATCGCTCCATCACCCCTTAACATCCCATTCCCCTTTGTGCCTGCTCCCATATTAGCTAACCCCTCCATCATTAACACCACTCCACCCCCACTCCACCATAACCTCACCCTACGGAGCGGGCGTATGTTCCACTGGATGTACCCAAATGCATCTATGTCTATGCCAAGTCAGCATGTCCAGCCATCCAACAATAACAATCAGCAGCAACAACAAGACATCGAGGAGATAGATCCAGTCCTGAGGACCCAATAGGATCTTTTGAAGCATTTGGATCAGACTCTAGCAAAAATATCAATCCTCGAATTGATCAAAAGGTCACCGACCCACCAAGATGCCCTGAGAGCCTTTCTGCAAAGGGTCATGGTGAATGAAGATATGAACCCAGATAATCTGCCATCCATTCTCTCCATCGTGAACAAGGGGCCAACCATTACTTTTACAGACGATGAGCTAGCTCCCCCAGAGGCCTGGAGAATGCCTTTATGTGTCACCCAGACCATAAACAAAGTGGTTGTTGATGCCGCATTGGTCGATACCGGAGCTTCTATAAATGTGTGCCCGCTGAGCACTTTGCGGTCCTGCAATATTTCCGAGCGCCGCTTGCAGCCCACTCCTACAACCATAGCGGCCTATGACAATTCCCGACGGGCCTGCCATGGCATCATTTCTTTACAAGTAGAATTAGGCCCACTTGTCATGACTGTGGATTTTTATGTGCTAGACATTGACCCTACTTTCAAAGCCATCATGGGTCGCCCTTGGATTGAAGCATTAGGGGCAGTGCCTTCTACTGTTCATCAGTGTTTGAAATTCCCTTTCCAAGGGCGAATAGTTAAAGTCAAAAGTGCAGCAACTACTCACACGGTGGAGGCCATCGAGAAAATCATGCCGTCGGTTTGGCTAGCGAACAGGCCCATCATCTCAGTGCTCGATGTGAATTATCCTTGGGCTTACGCATTTTCCAGCAGCCGCCAAATTGTATCCCTATCAGTGGCCGCTGTTAAAAAGGGCACATTGACGAACACCAAGGGCTGGAACATTATGGTTAGAATTGGGTATCAACTGGGAAAGGGTCTTGGCGCTCACCTTCAGGGGAGGACTCAGATTATCAATGATCCTAAGAAATTTACAAAGCGGGGGCTTGGATACCAAGAGGGATTTAAGCTGTGGGCAGCACATTCATCTACATCGAAGTCAGACCAAGAGCCTCTCACCTGGACTCTATATGATCATTTTGTCAGAGGGCCCGTGTAGCCGGGCTACAATACTATCATGATAGAAACCCTATTGTCACCATATCAAGTTTTGGAGGCCCAGCGGCCCAGCAAAAAGAGGAAGCCTGAAGAAACAGGGCCAGAAGAACCAGACCTCGAAGATTTAGTATCGGCAGTCAGCTCTTTATTCAAGGAGGACAGCGTCGTACAGCCCCCGGCAGCAGAGGCAGAAGAACAAGATCTTGAAGACCTAGTGGCAGAAGTTAGCCTGTTATTTAGAAAAGATAGCACCACACAGCCTCCAGCATCGGCACAGTCAGTATCGGCAGCCACCACCAAGCGACAGTTGCTTGGACCTGGTGAGGATTTTGAAGTCATAAACCCCATCAACCCAACAAAGGGGTTCTGGCCTGGGTATTCCCGGCCTTCCAGTCATTTTGTATCTTCCATCCTTGTTTATAAATTCACCTTCATACCTTCTTCTCCTCCTCTTATCCTCCAATTCTCCCCTGACGCTCTCGAAGCGTTAACCGTTTCTTCATCCCTTTTCACTATTTTCTTTAATGGTTCGGTGTTGTCCTTCTCCCGACGCCTCTGCATGTAGATAGTTTATTTCCTTCCTTAGTTTAATGTGTTAAAAAAATCAAAAAATAATAAAAAAATGCTTTCTCCCCCTCTTTCTCCCCAGCAATCGGACGGTGATCTCCGTCTTTCTCCCCTTTTCTTCAGACGGCGATCTCCTGTCACTCCCCGTTTTTAGCTTTCCCCTGCAATCCCTGTCGCCCCCTTGCTTTCAACACTCGGACGGCAATCCCCGTCTCGGTGTTCCCCTGCTTTCGATGGCGATCCTCGTCACCCACGCATTCCTCCTTTCTCTTGATGGCGATCCCCATCACTCCCTCTTCCTGCCTTGGCGGTGATCCCCGCCTTTCTCCTCTTTCTGCTTAAGCCGCGATCCTAGCTCACCGACCACCATGGTCACTCTGGGCGATCTGGGTGAGGGACCTTCTGTTCCCCCACATCCCAATTCTACTGTAGGCACCCTGAGCTCGGGTGGCCCACCTCCACCTCCAGACCCATCGAAGGATCCTTGCGGCCCTGCCGCACCCGTTCCTTTCCATTCCAATAAATCTCTAGACACTTCTCTAGATCCCTTTGTAAATATCGACCCTAGTTTAGATTCAGGGGTAGGATCTAGCAAGTCCCCGTCCCCGTCTAGGAAGAGTAAGGGTAGTGGCATACCCTGTAGGTATTTGATGGATCTGGTGCAAAGGTGTGGCGCTCTTCTAGCTGTTGAGGAGTTCGTCCAGGAAGCTGTAATTCTGAACATAGAAGCTCAGCACGAAGATGAAGGGCTAGACGATGGATTTGGGGTATATGAGATCTTAGCTGAGGAAGATCCAGTGAATGAAGAAGATGGTGAAATTGAGGACGCTGCCGAGATGTATGCAAGTGGTATGAGGAGATTTGACGAGCCTATATCGGCAATAGACGAACCCACCAAAGAGGTAAATATTGGAACAGAAGAAGATCCCAGGCTCCTGACCATAGCTTCCAGCCTCCCTTCCGAGGAAGAAGAGGCGCTTATAGAAATTTTAAGGGAATTCAAGGATTCTTTCGCCTGGTCATACGACGACATCCCCGACATTGACCCCGAATTAGTGGAACATAGGTTGATCTTGAAGCCAGTGGTAATTGCCATTAAACAAAAATTGAGACGATTCCTCCCCCACATTGCTTTGAAGATGAAAGAGGAGATTGATAAACTACACAAAGCTAGGTTCATCCGTGTAGTCCTCTATCCCTTGTGGGTGGCCAATATAGTCCCGATAATGAAAAAGGACGGAAGAGTGCGAATCTGCATAGACTTCCGGGACTTAAATAGGGTATGTCCAAAGGACGATTTCTCGTTACCTCATTTGGATGTCTTAATTGATAACAACGCTGGGTATGAGACTTTATCATTCATGGATGGCTACTCAGGATATAATCAAATCCGTCTAGCCCCGGAGGACCAAGAGAAAACCTCCTTCACCATGCCCTGTGGAACTTATTACTATGTGGTCATGCCGTTTGGGTTAAAAAATGTCGGCGCCACTTATCAAAGGGCAATGTTAGCTATCTTCCACGATATGATTCATATTGATGTTGAGGTTTACGTGGATGATATTGTGGTGAAGTCTCGGACTCGAAGAGAACACTCCTCCGTGCTTGCCAAAGTGTTCCGCCGTGCACAAGAGTACTAATTGAAGATGAATCCGAAAAAGTGCGTGTTTGGGGTTTCTTCGGGCAAATTATTAGGTTTCATAGTCAGCAAAAGGGGGATTCAAATAGACCCAAACAAAGCCAAGGCGATAAATGAAATGCCTCCTCCTAAGAACATATCTGAACTTCGAGGTTTGATTGGTCGACTACAATTCATAAAGAGATTCATATCTCAACATTCTCAAAGATGTCGTCCCTTCTATGAACTGTTAAAAGGAGGAGCCAAGTTCGAATGGAACGCCAAATGCCAAGAAGCCTTTGATGAGCTTAAAAGTTACCTCATGAATCCGCCCGTGCTGCAGGCGGCCGTCCCTGGAAAACCCTTAATCCTATATCTGTCAACAATTGAGGACTCCCTAGGAGCTGTCCTTGCGCAACATTATAACTCTGGCAAAGAAAGGGCAGTCTACTACCTATCTAGGCTCTTCAATCCTTCCGAGCTCAAGCTCACCACAATGGAGAAAACGTGTGCAGCGCTAGTGTGGGTAGTGCAGAAATTGAAGCACTACTTCCTAGCCCATAGGGTGAGTTTGATGTCCGTAGGGTAACGGTCATGCCCAATAGGGTCAGACTTGTTTTTTTTTCTAGAGAGATTTACATAGGAAAAAAATTTTGTTCTAAAAAAAAAACTACTTGCCAAACGTGTCTTCATGTCTGTCTTCTCTCTTTTTTAAAATTTAGAGAAAAAACAGGTAAAAAACTGCAACCAAACACCCTATTAGGCAGGGCTACTATTGGTCGACCTTAGAAGAAGATTGTGCCATCTACGTCCGTAGGTGTGTCAAGTGCCAGCTCCATGCCGATAAGATCCATGCTCCGTCCTCTTCTTTACATCCACTATCTTCCCTTGGCCTTTCTCCATGTGGGCCTTTGATATCATCGGGCCTCTTGGTGATCCTAATGCTTAAGTAAAAAAGAAATCTTTCATCCTTACTGCTACTGAGTATTTCACCAAGTGGGCCGACGCAGAAGCATTTGCAGAAATTCAAAGGTTCAACCGTGTGTAGATTCATCATGAAGAACATCATCTCACGGTTCGGAGTGCCGAGCGGCATCATCACTGACAACGGGCCCCAGTTCATATCACAAGAGCTTCAGGACTTGTGTAAGAAATTCAACAATTTTCTACATCATTCATCTCCGTACTATCCGTAGGGTAACGGTCAAGCCGAAGCCACAAATAAAACACTTTTGAAAATTTTAAAGAAAACTTGTGAGTCTCATAAGTTCGATGATTGGCCTGAGAAACTAATTGAGGCTCTATGGGCCTATCGTATCTCTATCCGCACGCCCACGGGGCAAACTCCCTTCTCACTTACTTATGGGATGGAGGCGGTATGTCCACATAAGATCCTTATTCCTTCTCTAAGAGTCCAGCTGGACAAAGAACTTAATCTCGATGAGCGTCGGGAGACATTAATTACACAGCTGGAACTCCTAGACGAACGACGTCTGGCCGCAGCAGATCACATACTCTCATATCAAAATAGGCTCTCAAGATTTTTTCAAAAGAAAGTGATTGAACGTAAATTCCGAGAAGGAGACATGGTTTTGAAGCGAATTTTCAGAAAGTCTGGAGGTCCTAGGTCAAAATCGCAAGCAAATTAGGAAGGGTCGTACATCATCAAGGAAGTGTACCCTGGGAACACGTATAGGTTAGTCAATGCCGATGGTGAGGAGCTCTCTCACCCGTGGAATGGGTTATATCTTAAGAGATTCTACCCTTAATAAAAGATTTTCAATAGCAACATCGATTTGCAAAAGAATGATTAGTAGCTATGTGTCTCACCTCCTTTCATTTGTCATCAAATAACCCCTATGTTCAGCCACACACACAACACGGCAACCCGAGGCTAATTCCCCTTAGTTAATGAAGTTGTTGCTAAGCCCTAGTGTAGGGAAACGTGGGTCAATTCTCTTCTTACTCGGACAAGGTCTAGGGGCAAAAGGATACTGGCTTGTAGACAAGAGCAGATGTAGATCATGCGTATGAAGTCTCAAAGAGAGAAGGTCAGTTCAAAAGAAAAAGAGAAATGATAAATAAGCAGAAGAAGAAAGAACAACGAAAAAGAATAGGGGCATGTCAAAGAGTAGCAGTACAGTTCCCCGCAGGATGCCCTTGAGACCGGTCGTACGCATGCCCCAAACAAAGGCAATGACCACAAAGTCTCTGGACAACAGACGGATTCCACATGAGTTACATCCTCGCAAGTCAAACGAGCCAGTGTCCCAAGCACCAAACACCAAGTCTTATTCCCCTTAAGTCTTCCTATCCCCAATAATGACCGAAGAACCCCGCACCTGGTCTGTGCAGGAACACTAACAACTAGGGGCAAGCAACCTTAGGGAAGCCAAGAATGAAGTGCATGCTGCACTTAGAGGATATTTGACAAACCTGAGATAGGAGTGAGATTCATAGCCAATCACTCAAGTGCAGAAGGTGTTGTTATCAGAAAATTTCAAAAATCTAAAAAAATCATAAAATCTCGAAAATAAAAAAAATAAAAAAATCTCGAAAATAAAAAAATAAAAAAATCTCAAAAATAAAAAAAATTTAAAAATAGAAAATCCAAAAAAGCATAAAATCCCAAAAATTAGAAAATCCCAAAAATCCAAAAAAAAAAAAAGAAAACCTCAAAAAAAATTTAAAAAAAAATAGATGTACATATCGCTTTCATTTAGCATGCATTATTTTCATTTATGTGCCGCCTATTTGAACAAGGCTCAGCCCCTTGACAATTACAAAAATAAAATCACTCCTCACTTAGCGCAAGGGGCTGAGCCAAAAAATAGATCTAACCTGTTTTGCTAAGTGTGCAGGGGTAGGGTACTTGGGAACAAGCGCAACGGCGTACTCAGTGTGCCCTCTCTTTCTCTCTCTCTCTCTCTATTTCATTCGGATCTCATTTCACACTCGTGTCAATCTCAAATCATGCAATCACAAACATTGGCATAGAAATAAAAGATCCACTGAAAATAAACATCATGTACAAAGATAAGGGGAGGTGGCTCACAAGCTCTTCACTGTCCACCACCACTCTCCCCGCATCCCTCCTGCCTCTCGGGTGGTGGTTGCATCTTGCCACCACCCCTACCGCTCGCCTCACCCTTGCGGCGTCTCTCCTCCTCCTCGTTCCTCCTACGACTGGAGGAACCTGCTAAGTACTGGTGGACCTAGGCGCCGCTCGCACCGCTCGCACCGACCACACCGCTCCTGCTCCTACTCCGAACCGCTTGGCTCATCATAGCCATGCAGCTTCGGAGCTCCTCAATCCGGCCCTGCTGCGCCACCGTCTTAGTGCGTAGGCGAGCCAGCTCTGCCTGGTCTACCGACGGCCCCTGCACTCGCAGTGTCACCAGCTCCCTCGCCGCCTCTGCCGCACGTGACTCAGCTGCCTCCGCCTGGATACGCAGCTGATCATAAATCAAGTTTGATTCAAATCACTATCTTACTTACCCATGATGTCAGCTCAGCCTGCTTCTCCTCGGCCCTCCTGACCGCGTCTGCCAGTTGGTCCTCTAGATCTGACTGGGAGCTCTCCGCCGCCCTAGAGGAGGAAGCACCGGTCTGTGCCCTCCTCACCCGGTCTAACTCTGCACGTTGCACATGCAACGCATGTCGGATTTTCAATCCACTAAAAGAATCGGTAAGTTGCTGAAGTCTGAGTAAGTACTTACCAGATGATCCACCTCCCTCTAGGCCGCCTCCAGGTCCTACACCATCGAGTGCAGCAAAGCCCGGAATGAAGCAATCTCCCCTGTCACGTCCACCTGTAATTCATTCCAAAATCGTCAGCTCAATTTAATAATAAAAAAAGGCAATTTAGAGAGTTTGAGTTTGAGGAGGTTTACCTGTCGCCTCGCGCCTCTATAGACCTTCGCCCCATATTTCAAGGTGAATGCCTGCTGGTACGCGTCGTCCGACGCAGCCTCGGACCTGACCCGCCTCCTGCGGCACTCCCAGTCGTCTATCTGCTCGCGGTCTCGCTCGCACCAGTCTGTGGTGTCGTGGAGTCCCCGGAACCTCCGACCAGGCCTAGGGGTCCGGTCTCGGCTCGGGAACTCCACCACACTCTGACGTAGGCCAAGGGACCTCTGAGTCAGATAGTGGTGAAGAGGTAGCACGAGGTTGAGAGTGTGGATCCACACCATCCTACAGAAGTAGGGGCGGGCCAGCTCCAACCAGGGCTGTCCCTCATCTGCCTCCCTTAAATATGGCTGCCACAACACCTGCACATCAAGCACATCTTGTCAATAGCCAAGTAATTAAAATCAATTTGAATTCAGAGAGGGGTAGAATACTTACATCTAGCTGAGGGTAGAGATCGATGGCGTCCTGAAGAGATGCTAGCTGGTCCACTAGGGGGTGCGTGTCCCTACACGGCACCCAGCGTCGAGCAATGGGCACAAGGCTCGGTCGCTCCAGAGTCCCCCTCCTCAGGCCAGGGAGATGTAGGTAGGCCCAGACCTGCAAGAAAACAAGAAAGCATGGTTAATTCACATTAAATATCAAAAGGGAGATTTTAAGTAAAGGTACAAAAGAAGAAGAGAGTGTACCTGAAGGAAGGGGTAGAAACCACTGATTGCAGTCTGCCGGTCTGAAGAACTTAGGCTCTCGAACTGGTGCGCCAGGAACGCTGCTCCCTACGCATAGTCCCCTACCTGACCTAGGTCCTCTAGTAGAGGAAAGAACCGGCAGTGGACCGGGTCGCCCCTCGTGGAAAACAGGAGTCTGTCGAAGAAAAGGGTGAGGAAACGACACAAGTCTAGGTCCGCCTGAGCCCCTCGCTCACTAGCTAGACTCTCTCTGCAGCCCTCCATCAATCTCTGCAGTTGTTCATCCACAGACTCGGCTACCCTCCTCCCAGTCTCAAACAGCCCTAAGCTCTCCTGTAGCTCAACCCTAGAAAGGAGGGAAGACCTCTGTCCTACGGTCAAGCCTAGTAGTCTACGGTCTAGCTCTCTATAACAGGGGTAGGTGTAACCACTCACCGGACGCCCGTGCACTCACAGCCCAGTGATCCTACTCACTCCTCCAGGTTGGGGATCATACGTCCCCATGGGAGTACGAAGGCAGTCGCCTCCGCATCCCACCTGCTGCGCAGGGCCTAGGTCAGAGGGGCGTCCGCCCTGATCCACTCCATACGGAGGACCTCCCCAAACCCCATCTCATCTAGCCTATCCCTCTGGAACCCAGAAAAGGCTAGGTATACGGCTAAGACTAGGATCCATGAAACTCGGGCCCTCATTTCTCTTTCCAAGCATAAATAAGTTTTAATCAGTTCAATCATCCCCATGTTGGTCTCTCGGCTGAGGTTGCGGCGGCTTAGTGGGTCGCGACCTGATCGCACCCCTCTAGTGGACCGCGAACTTATCGCAGCAGCCTTGGCCGTCACGACATGTTCGCGGCCCGTTGACCCGTCGCGACATCTAGTGTCGCGACGGGTCGACCCATCGCGATCTCAGACGCAGACCGATAGGATCTTCCCTTGTCTGACGGCCGTTTCTATGGGTGTCACACCCTGCATAGAGCCCTCTAGGGGCTTCCCCATTCATTTCATTCACAAATTGAGGGTTAGGGTCTCGAATACTTACTGTTTTCATCGCTTGTTTTTGAGATCTCGCCGCCACCTCCAGATCCACGGGAGGCAATTCTTCCTCCTCCATTTCCACATCTGGCATCACCTCCTCCGCCGGAGGCTCCTCCTCCTGCCGCTGGGAGCTCCCCCTCGTCGTCGGCTGCTTCCTCCTCCCATCGCCGGACGAGCCGCCACCGTCGCTTCCATTACCACCGCCGCCCTCCATCGCCGTCAGTTGGGGAGATTGAGTGAGAGATTGAGAATGGAGAGTGAGAGAAGGAGTGCAGAGCAAGAATTGCCAGAGAGGATCGATCACCTGAGAAAAGAGCAAGGCGAAGATTTGAAAGCATGAGGGAGAAGAAGGGAGGTTTCTGCATTTTGAATTGCCAGTTGATGTCGCGACGGCTACGGCCGTCGCGTTCATGTAGCATCGGCGGGATTGTTCACGACAGTGTTGCGACCCACCGCGCCGTCGCGACCTATAGGCAACTTTCATGGTGGTCGCTACGTCAATAGAACACAGTGCGCACAGAATAAAAGCCTATTTTTAATTAATTCAAACCATTCATTTCATTGTCTAATCACCCCTACAATCAATCAATTGCATTTTCCTGCCCTAATTACCACCTGATACTGTGCCTACATCAATCACATCCATCTCAAGCTCGCGGTTCGACTGGGTGAACCCTCTTCAATGCCTCGAGGTACTCTCGGGTCACGTCCTCATCCTCCACCACCTCTGCCTAGAGGAGACTCATAGCACACCCCTCCCAGTGAACGATGGCGCTTCGCATGTCATGTTCATCTTGATCATCATTCCGCTTCTGTGCTTGAATGGGTGGGAAGTGAGAGAGAAGCGGCATCACCGTGCGTGCAGCCCCACACTAAAGGTGGCAGCGATCCGGGTTGTACAGGACCAATGCCTCGTTGCCTATGAGCCGTAAAGCCAGCCTGGTGTGCTGAGGGAGACTGATCATTGTGTGATGGAGGAAGCGCGGGTGCATGTCGAACTCTGCTACCATCATTGTCTTGAGGTAGTCGCACCATCCCTTCAGTCCTTTTACCTGTGCGGTCTTACACCATGCTTGTGGTGTCATGTAGAGAGGTGCGCCGACGAAGGCCAGTGGATGGTGCAACATGCTCTTGCACTGTGTGGAGAGGTTGTCCATCACTCAGAATTGAATGTGCATTCCCATCCAAAGCTCAAGGGCGACGACGGAGCCAAAGAAAGGCCCGCCGGTGGCTGCAGAAGAGAGGCCAGCATAAAGGTAACCAAGAATAGCTTGTGCAATGTTCATACCTTCTGATATGCAGTCAATGATGCTTAGGTTAGGGTCCGAGAGAAGATTGTCTTCTACTGGGAAAAGAATGACGCCGTAGATGCAGATGGCGGCGGCCTTTGCTATGGCGAGGTAGTTCCCAGCCTTGAGCTTGCACTGGGAGATGATCCACTGGGAGATAAGGAGAAGATGAATATGGCTCCGGCTTGTCATGGTGTAGAGATCCGTCTTTTTGGTGGTGATCTCCCCGAGTATGCCCCACGCGTCAATAGGAGCCATGGTGTAGGAAAGGGCATACTCTTCTCCCCTTTGGTACTTCGGAAGCCCCAGCATCAATTCCAGCTCTTCTAGCAGTATGGTGGCTTCGAATCAGGGGAAGATAAAGGTATGTGTCTATGGGTGCCACAGCTCCGCTACGCAATAATGCTATCCCACACGTGCACGATTTTGTGGTATTGTTTTGCTAGAACGAGCACAGTCGATAGTCCCCACTCGCACAGATGATGGATCGACACCACAAGAAGCATCTCTACCATGGGCGCCAACCACGGGACCTTGGAAAATCTTCTATGGCTCGGGAGGATCTGGAAGAGAGAAGAAGGCTAGTAAGAGCAGGAAGAGAGCAGAGAAAAGAAGAACTAGAAGAGAGAGAAGAAGAGATAGAAGAGAGAGAAAGTTGATTACTTGGAGATCCGGCCGTGTGCAAATGTGCCCGGGCACAGAAGAGAGTCACAGTAGCTCGGCGTGGGACTCCCGGGCCGCCTTGGGGCCTACATGGGGCTTGGGGTCAGCCTTGAGGGAGGAGAAAGCTCTCTTCATGGCTCAAGAGAGAGAAATTTGAGAGAGAGGAAGAGAGAGAGAGAGAGTTGCAATTTTGGGAGCCCCACAACCCTATTTATAGAGCTCTAGGGTAGCAAGTCCATCCCAATCCCACACCTAGGTGTTGGAGTTGTAATAGGGTAGGTTTAAGAGTCCTAGGTGGAGTCTAGATAGGCTTAGATGTGGATAAATATGGATTTTTCTATATTTATCCCATGACTGGTGTCGCGACGCCATGATACGGCGCGTTAGGGTCGCGACCGCCCATAGCGCCGTGGCATTGTTGCGACCCCCAGGTGCATCGCGTTTCTATTTGGTGTGTCTTTATATGTCTGTACATAATTGTTTTATCATTCTTATTGTGTGTATTGGTATATTTTGTCGTTATTATGGTTGTTTGCTTTGATTGTTCATCAAAATCACAAAAAATATAAAAAATCGAAAATCTGAAAATCTAAAAAAAAATGGCAAAGTCACAGGTAAGTTAGGTAAGTATTTCTATCCTTATTCCCCTACATTACTATATGGTACCTTAGTTATTATATCATTTCAAGGACCGGTTGGTTCTCAATGTGCTCTGAGATTTGAGTTCCCCTTTACCAAAAATGGTGAAAATCTAGGTGCACATTGTTAATTGTCGGATAAGCCGTTAAGCCAAATAAGTTTGGGAACGATGGATTCAGGCCTACACTGCGGTTGCAGGTAGTCTCTTGACCCATTCTTATCTAGCTTAGCAATATTATCCTTGATATATTTTATATTTTCTCCTTTTCTTTGCATTTGATTTAATGATTTCTTTTCTTTAGCCCAGCATGCATCATGTAGGACTTTAAGCTATCACGACTCATCCCTGGCTAATGGTGAGCCCTTGTTGAGTGCCCAACCATTCCTCATATTCAAAACAAGAGATCCTATTCCACTCTGAATCGGAAGGTCTGCCTCCGAGCGAGTTGTTCTTGTCAGTTTGTCAAGAATTTCCCTGTCTGGATTCCCTATACAATTTTCATCCTCGTTCCTTTTAATCCGTTTTGGTTGCGAACCGCTCCCAGGACAGAGTCATGAGTTACCTGCCTGGCATGCACATGTCCCTCAAAAATGAAACCTGCATGCCAATAGGCTAGGGTACCTCTCAATCGAGGGGTTGATCATCTTTTTCTTCCTTCCTTCTTGTCCAGACTTGTGTTTTCCTTGCATTCTGCTCGAACAGCTAACTCGGGGCTTTCAAGATGATTCCAATTGCTTGTTGGTTTGATCGGGTGTCCCTTTTCCTTGGCTCCCACTTTTCAGTCCACTCCGTGTCATCTCCGCTTCGCCGTCATTTCATGACACCTCCGCTTCACTTCCGCTTCGCTCCCCTGCAAAGTGGAAGCCAAGGAGGGGCAAATCTGTAGACACTCAATTCTGGCCTACAAGTTGAACCACATTTCTTGTTATCTTATTGAGCCCCAAGTTGGTCACTCACCTTGAGCCCACCATTAGCCTTGCTTTGAGCCCATTAAAAGCCCAATTTTCATGATATCCCATCCATTATCCTTTTGAAAGAGTCCATGTGCCTTAAATGCCCAATATTCTCTCATGTGATTGGCCAATAATTTGAGAATAATCATTTTCCTTAATGCGACAGATCGGGGAGCCGCGTTAATCTTATCACGCCCTGGGTGGTCGTTGCGACAACCCATGCATATCCATGCACGTGGCTTCACTGTCACGCCCCTCCTGGCCGTCGCGTTCATCCTGTCGCGCCCCTACGATCCGTCGCGACAACAGCCGCATGTGCTGACCTCTGCAACCACCTCCACTTTATCCTCTCATGGCCTTATCATCATCCCATGCAACCTCCCAACCCTCCTAGTCGCGGTTTGGGGTTGTGGGAGACTTTGGGGGATCCTTAGGACTCTCCCATCTAGATTTAGATGATATTATAACCTGTTTGGGATTACTATCACTTTAAAAATAGGATTTGCTCTCTCCTATCTTATAAGAGCAAGGCCCTTCCCTTCAGTGAAGAGAGAGCCCCATTTTTCACCCCGAAGGGCTGCCGAAATTTTCTTTGACTTGGACTTAGCCCGCAGCTCTTCCATTTCACTCATTTTCTCCCTACTCCCTTCACCAAGCCATGATCATTTCTTCATCTACAAAGCTTGGAGCTTGAGGAGGCAACCTCTAAGGCTTCTACAGCACCAAGAGATTTTCATTGGAGCCTGGGAGTCGCCCCATATGGGGCTCTTTCTTCTCTCTCCCCTCATTTATGTTACTTCATGCATGTTATTTTTGCTTTTCTATGTAGGTCATATTTTCTTTTCCTCCTACATTTTCCATCACCCAAGGGGTTTAAAAACACCCCCCAAGTCCGTTCCCCCCATGCTCTCATCTTTCCTTTCATTTACGAATAGCTACTACACTTAACTTGTTCTAACAGGGTTTTCTTTCTTGTTTTTCGTCATTTTGGCAGGCACCCAAGTGAAGATCCATGAGCAGCTCTTGTCCTCTGGCCGGCCGGAGGACAGGAAGAAGGTCCGCTCACATTTCTCCCGCATTACAGAGAACGCAGCAGAGGAGGGCGGCACGACACCGAGACGCGTCCTACCAGGGCGTCGCGACCTCAGGCCCATCACGGCGGGGTCCTATCACGATTTTGTTGGGACAATCGATCCAACATTGATTCCTATCGAAAAGGTGACGATTTGTCTCGTCACGATTTGAATGCGACGGGTATGTCCATCACGATTTAGTGACTTTGTAGAGAACTGTGTTTTGACTGTGTATGGTCCTTTGATGTGCGACGACTGTGTCCATCGCGATTTAAAGGCCAACCTGAGACTATTTTAATGAGCTGTTCAGTCTACCATATGCATGCCCTATTGTCATATCATGTCATATAGTTATGCAATGGCCTAAAAGTGATCAACCTATATGAAAACCATAAGAATATGAACTTCTATTCTAAGTGTTAATGATTGATTGATTTCATCTACCATGTGATCATGAGATTGATATATGCTATGCCCATACTCTGTCTTGTCCATAATTGAAAAGTGATTATATGCTTAAAGTACAACAACCATGTGATAGATTGAATTGCACACATGTCATGCATGTTTGTTATAAGCTTTCTGTCTTGTTTTTAACCGATGGATTGTGAATTGAGATACGCTCTACACGTCACATTGCACTTATAGGCAGCCTTCTTGGGGGATTGGAAACTCACGGCCAGTCATTTCGTATCGGCAGTCTAGTGACCTTTCTCTTAAGACCTCCGTAAATCTCCGTACTCCTTGGATTCACTCATGGAGACCGAGTTGGTTGTACCAATGAAGTACTTGGAAGATAGATTGCACTCTATTCTTATCTACTTCTTGTGAGAGTGATTTGATAACATTGAAACCAAGCCACTAAATGTAAAGATTGAACTAATGATATTAAGCCGTTATGCTGCCGAAATTAATCTGGATCATGACCCCTTGCATTGTTCTCTATCATCATTGACATGATCTTTAGTTCATCATTGTCCATTGCTTGGAAAATCATGTTGGCTATAAATGAATGAATGGAATTACCAGAAACTATTGGAACTTCGGTTCACAACTATGCATGTGCAAATAGGGCCCAGTCTAGTCCTGGGAGGAGCACCTGAAATACTTATAATCGTGAGAGTTTATGATCCATTGAGGTGTCTGGCAATCACCTAATTGACTACAAGATTGATCTGGGTAATTTCCACACTGTTATTGAATGATTGATTGACTGTTATATGTGAAATGGCCAATTATATTGTACATGTCATCGCTATTGAGACCAATATGTCATTGTCCATTAGAATTCCATGGAATTCAACATGAGATATCCATTGTATACGTTATTGAATCCCTTTTATATGTCATGTGATCGTACTGTCATCTATCTCATTGATAATCGTTCCGTCCTACATGAGAATTGTCATGAATTGTTACTGAACCATTCTCGTACATGTTATAGCTTGAAATAGTTTCCATCATTATTGACATGAGTATTGCATGATAGTATTGCCACTGTTAACATGTTAATTATGTAAAGCATGCCCGCACCATGAGATGTAAATCCTACTGGGTGCTAGTGCACTCACACCTGCTTTCCTTAATATTTTCAGGTGATGATTATGAGGAACTAGAGAATGCTGGGGACTGGGAAGAGTGAAGAGTTTCTCCAGTGTACCAGTCATGCCAGTCAGCAAGATTAGAGTTCAAGAGTTTGTAATAGTTAGTTTCCTTTATTTGAGTCAGATGTACTTGAAATACAATATTGGGCCCTATGTTTGGCTCTGATGATGTAAGGTTCTAAATTAGTTGAATGGAAATGAAATAAAGAGTATTTGGCTGGCAATATTATTGTCGCAAGTCTGCTATTATACTTAGTTGTTACTCTGAATTACTCGACTGTGATACTTATACACTCATATCGCTCTCGCTCTCGGTATTTAATTCTGCTGCTAAATATCGGGGCGTGACAACGTATACAAGATAAAGAAGGGCACGCTACACATGAGTCACGAGAATTGGTTCGCGACACCAGCCACGGACTCGGACAAACCATACAAGATTACCTCACAGTCTCGCAGCCACAGATGAAAGGCCCAGCTCCCGCTCCACCTCAACAGGGTCAAGAAACTATGGATACCAGCCAACACCACTCCTGCAAACCACACAGCTACAAGCCCATGCTTGGCACCTTTAGGGGCTCCGGCCCAAGCTCCCTAAAGTGAGGCACTAGAAAACTGGACTAGCTGGGAACCAGTACGTCTACTGGTGTCTGTCTCCCAACCATGAGTGCACTACAAGCGACCACACACCCATAAACATGAGTCGCTGCCCATTGTCGTCTTTCCATCTGCCGGACGTACAACTCAAACTCAGGAATGAGGGTGTCCAGGAAGATGACACAAATCCTGATGGTGCACACTGTATCGGAACAAACCCCGAGCACCACATGCTTGGCTCACAATGAACTTGAGGTATCTAACTCGAGAGGTAACCATGGAAGGCGTTAAACAACCCAACTTGCTATGCACACAAATCCACACAAACTCGACATTTACAATCATGATAAGTATCAAAACACCACTTACATGCTCTAAATAAATTAAACAACACTGCATAAGCAATGTGCAACTGGGAAGAGACAATCTGGCCACAGAACTCAGTAGCTCAGGTGGCCACATCTGAAAATGCGATGAACACAGTGGCTGCAATTAAGACTCAAAATCGTGGCGAACCAACCCGTCGCCTTTAAAAGCTAAATCGTGACTAAACAAGTCGTCGCGTTCAAAACGCGGCGTCTGGGTCCGTCACCTTTCAAACTGAAGAATCACACCCTGTTCTTCCTCTCCGGAAATCACACTAAACACCCATTCCATGATGTAAAAGCTGTAAATAACCATCCACACAATAACCTAAGCATGCTTTATACTGAACATAAGCAATTCCACATTCAAAATACTTCTAACCTAATCCACACAATCAAAACAAGGAGAAAGTTCCCTACCAATATGAATAACTCAAAAACAATACTACCTTGGCGTTCTCGTGCTCCGATGCTCCTCCTCGCATCGGAAACACACCGAAAACACCCCACGAACCTTGAATCGCCGGCCAATTCCCCCACATAGCTCCCCCTTCAGCTGAACAGTGCAACCTACACTCTTTGGCCAAGGCTCGGAGCCAAAACAGAGCACAGGATAAATCACGACGTATCGGGCCGTCGCGTTTAAAACGCGACGTACCTCACCCTCACAATTAAGTCGCGACACTCCTGCATGCGCCATGCGGCGGGCATGCAGCCGCGCCCATCGAAAGTGGTGATTGAATCGCGACGTAGCAGATGGTCACGTTCATAAAGAATCGTGACGATTGTGTTGGTCACGTTCTTAACGGACGCGCCAGAGGTCTGTTGGGCTCAGGTTTTCCAACCCCCCAGCCTCACACCCTACTACACACACAACCAAACACAACTAATGGGCTACACACAGGCCCCCAAACCTGGTAAACTACGATCCGAAAGGTCAGGCTATTACAGAAAATTTCTAGAACCACTATCTTGACGGCAACATCAGTTGTCGTCAACTTGACGACACACTCTACCGCCGTCAACCAAGGGTAGATGACATACGATCCTACGGTCAACCATAGATAGGTAGTAGTCCACACTACTGCCGACACAAGTTGATGGCAACACACATTGTCGTCAACATAGAACCACTACGGAAGGCCCAATAAGTGTCCAGTAAGGTCCCAAGGCCTCACAACTTGTGAACTTATGCCTTTTTATAATGTGTTCTATTAAGAAGTTGAGTTTAAGAAAGTCGACTTGTGAAAAGAAAAAGTCGACTTGTTGTTTGATAAGTCGACTTATGAAAAGAAGGAAGTCGACTTGTTGATCTGTAAAGTCAACTTGTGGAACAAGCAAGTCGACTTGCTATCTTATACTTAATCAATTTTCTATCTTGAAAGTTTGTTGTGAAAGTCGACTTGTGCTTAGATGGTAAGTCGACTTGTGACTAGATGGAAGTTGACTTGCAATTTCATGACTTTGTTTTGTGAATGAAACATCCGATTAGTGATCAAAGCCTTTCAATTGGTTATTGTTTGTTCACCAATCGATTTTTGTTTTCATATCAATTGGTTGCTGTTGTTCACCAATCGATTGTTGTTGTCAAACCGACTGTCTCTTACTCGTTCTTCAATCGATTACTTTTTCGAACGATTGAATCATCTCTTGCATCGATTGGACAAGTTCTAATGGCAACATTTTATTCTTATCATGAATATTTTATTAACAAATTGAATAAAGTTTGTGTGCAGGTCAAAACTTGAAAGCTGTACATAAAACCCTAAGTTTCTGTGCACACGCATCCCAAGGCATGTGGGAGTGTGAAAGTATAAATATGCCCTTATCTCCCATTTAGAAGGAAGAGCCTCAGGAAGATCCAGAAAGAGATTAGCAGAGAGAGCCACGACGAGAGAAGAGCCAAAAGAAGCTGGAAACCAAAGAAGAGCACTGCAGCAGAGAGAGCAGAGCTTACAAGGCAAGAGAGAAATTGTCACATCCCAGAGATGGAACAGAAGGGAAAATTGAGATGTGAACAGTCGGCAAATAAGCCTCTAGCGAGCGAGCAAGACAAACCACACAACACACAATAAATAAAACTAACTTTATTCCATTAAGTCAAATATAGTCTGATACATCGGTTGACTCAAGAAAAAGAAAAGTACATATTGCTCTTCACTACCTACTACAGTTCTAATGCTCTCTTTAACACTCACTACTAAAAGCTATAACACTTGACTCTTAACTAAACTTGTTAAGGCAGAAGTTCGCTCATCACTCCAGGTCTTCCCCAGTGTATGTAGGTTCTTCACATCTATTTCTAGTTCTCCTGAAATGTTGGAAAGTAGGTAATGAGCGCACTCACCCAATAGGATTTACATCTTCTAGCAATGATATAAGTATTTAACATTTAAAAGCTAGAAAGTATGAACATGATATGAACTATGCAATTTAAAACAATGACAGTAAAATGTGTATAGCAGTCGTGTAGATAGCAAGAGATAAACAAGTGGATGTACACGATTAACTAGCAAGAGAGTTGAGTTCAAGATGTCAAGATAGTGTAAGCAATGATCTAGCAAGATAGCCAAGTTCACGAGCAAGAACAAGATAGCATGTAACACGATTGGCCATATAACAAGTAAACAAGCAAGCATGTAACAATCATGTATTTCCATGAACAAGACAGTTAGTTCATGAGTCATTGACAAGCACTAAGGATCTATGCCACCTTAGAATGCACATCATGAACACATATAATGTGGTGTATGTATCTAGCATTTACACGCAAGTACTCCCAGCGTAGAAGCAACGCCAGTAGTCATTATATCACATGGTTAACAATATATTTTCAACTCTCTGCTGAAGGGGCTAGACTGGAGCCCTTGGACACTCGTCATGCCCGATCCAACATTTCAAGTAATTTAAATGTAGATATCCACAATCGAGTATGGCCGTTTAACGAGAATTTCAAGAGTTCAATAGTAACAAGATAGTTAAGGCAATAGTTCAAGAGTTGAATCCGACAGCATAACGACTTGTTTTCAATTTAGTCCAAGCACTTATTAGTAACTTGGTCTTATGTCAATAAAGGTGTACTCCAGAAATCAAGATGAGAAGAGAAAGATCTCGCCAAGAATGTCAAGAGAAGAGAGATACGTACACACTAACTTCTGGGTACTTCAGTGGTACAACCTACTCATCGGCCATGTGGGAATCCATGGAAAGAGGAGGCTTATGGAGGCCTTGGTCGAGGGATCACTAGTCCAGTAGAAGGATTATCCGATGGAGAGTTCACCACAAGCCAAGAAAAGGGATGTCCTATCGTGCAAGAGTGTATGCGCAAGTCGCGCGTAAGGATCGCTCGTGTGCGTGTGTGAGTATCTTGTAAATCTGATTATGGAAACTCCATTTATGGCCAGTATCACGAGTTCTAAATAAGGAAATAAAATCATGCACAACCAATTTTAGCAAGTTGTCATGTGTGTATTTTAGCAAGTACGATAACAAGCCAAGAAAGAGTAATCGGTAAGTGGAGAGCATGGTCAAGAAGTTAAGATCTTTTATATTCATGTCCAAGTGGTTGAAACTTTTATGTGGGTGGTTAAATATATGTTTTCTTATATCACGATGAACAGGAACAAACAGGACCTCGGAATGATGCAAAACGGGTTCAAACAGGGTGGTCTACCTTCTGGATCAGAAGGCAACCCAGACACTATCGCCACCTTCTCACTGGGAAGGCAACAAGAATCCTGTCATCTTCTGGGTGAGAAGGCGACAGTGACCCTATCACTTTCTGAATGTGATGGGTCGACTCGTCATTTTTTGAACAGTGGTTCTGGGTTGCCTTTCATGACTTAGTCTGACTCCATTTCGGGTTGGGTTTGACATAGGGACATTTGAAAAATTAAAACAATTGGTATGATGAGTCAAATCACATGGAATCACTTCTGTTAGTTAGAAGACTTCCTAACCAAAGTACATGAACAAGTAATTGAGAAACAATGGTCGTTTAGTGGGGTAATAGAAGTATTATGACTGTCTATGTGGATCTGACATAGTACTCATGTTCAGGCTAGTACTCTCTGTATAGACAATAAAGATTAGGGAAAAAGATTTCAAATTATACTAGACTCATAAGGGAACAAGTTTTGTGTTGAGTGCTCAATCTAGAAATGACTCAAATAAAATATATAGAATTCGTAAGACATATCAAGGTACTAATAGGACAGCACCATGCTCTAAACATGCAAGATTTAATCCATGCAATCCACATGATAGCAATTGGGGAAAACAATAAGAACATGATCTATACATATGTATGCAAGCATGTACGAGTTTAATTAGAGTTTGTCTTGGAGATAACCTACCTTTGGGTTAAAAGAAATAGTCATCCTCCCAGAAACCCTAGTTTGACAGGTCGGAGAAGAACGCTTAATACTCACAGACTACTGCATATAACTTGGGCAAAATAGTCACATAAGAAACTAGACTCGAAGAGCTTTCTAGGGGTATATGGCTTGCTAAGTTTGGTCATGGTTTTACTAACCTTTGATGATGAACACAACTCATCTTATGTGCAGGTCACTCCAGATCTGAGTTGAAGGTATGCACAAGTTCTCCTTGCTCTAGATTTCCTCCCACAAATGCAAGCTTCTTCAGCCACCAATCTTGTCCACAGAAAACCCTAGGGTCGTCCCATGGAAGAGAGGGGGTTTATTTATAGGGAAAGGGGTCTTTAGTTTCCAAATTTGATTAGGAAACCTTTAGGCACGAATTTGGTTGTATCATTCCTCAAATTGGAGATTTCTCTCCCCAATTCGTGATGAAAACAATATGAAAATTTGCTTTAATTTGCATTCACAGATTGGGCTTGGTTTTGGACCCAATAAGTGTGTCTTGGGTGATAATTAACTCTTTTATGGTCTATTAGTTAGAAATTCTGAATTTCAAGTTATTTTCCTATCTTGAAATTATTCATGGCTCAAGGGTCATCTCTTGGCCCAATCTTCTTGATGGACGGTGAAGTAATGATGTTGAGAGTCCAACATAATTTTTATAATATTTTTAAAATTATTTTTGTATACGCGATAATTGATTTTCAACTTATTTCATAATTATGACAATAAGTCACAATAATTCTTAAAATTGGTCCAAACAATTTTTCTTGGCCCAAATTTCTTAGTGCGTCATTAGAAGATATTATTTGAAGTCTAACTATGATTTTTATTTAGTTTTCTGACTCATCTAAGTACATGTGATAATAATTTTTTGACTTATTTATGAATTACGATAATAAGTCGCAAACCATTTTAAACTTGGCTAATCGAATTTTTCTTCACCTGAATCTCTTCATGAGTCATTTAGAAATATTATTTAGAGTTGAACTATAATTTTTAATGAAATTTTTTGATATATTTTGTGTATACGATAATGGTGCGTACGTTTTTTTTGTGTAATCGAAGCCTTATCCCTGAAGCAGAGCTCAGGGCACAATCGTTCTCTGATCTAGAGATCATGCTTCAATTTATTCATAATTATATGTGTGTGTGTGTGTCAACATTGTGTTTTGTGTGGATCAGATCAATTTGATCTACACTTAGAATAGTGTGTGGTTTTGTGTTGAAGGATCGAAGTGAAGGTGTGGAGAAGATCTAGAAGGGGGGGGATGAATAGATCTAAGCCACTTTTTGTGGAAGCTTAAATAGTTTAAAAACACTTTTGAATCAGAGGCAATTTTATCAGTGAAAAACCACAGATCTAATGAGATTTGAGTGAGTTGGTAAAATAGATGTGAAACAAGTTGATTAAGTGAATATTAACCGATCCTATGCAAGCATCTAACGGATGAAATGATCAAACCACAATTAGACAAATGCACAAGGATTTTTAGGTGGTTCGGAAATCACCCAAGTGATTCCTACATCCCCCCTCACACCCCGTGAGGATTCACTAAAACAACTGGGTAACACACCACTGGAGCCTGACAACTCCAACACTTGAGAGCTTACAACTCACACAACTTCTAGAGCAAGACTACTCTAGAACAACTGAGCAAGACTGCTCAACACAACCTTGAGTTAGACAACTCAAACTGAGCACAACGGCTCACAACAACCTGAGCACAATGCTCACACAACTTGAGCACAATGCTCACATAAGACTTGCTAGACACCAACTCAAGACATAGACCTTCTAGCAACAGATCTAGTCGAAAATGAGAGCACTAATGAGAGCTATGCAGAAGCACTTGCATAATCTCAAAAGATATCTCAGAAGAACAGAAGTACAATGAATTGTATTAAATAACTTCATTCTTCAAGTGTACTCCCTTGTAGAAGCTTGGATTGGGAAGAGGCTTGCAATCTTGAAGTCCAAAACTGATGCTCTGCACTTTGGAATTGTTGGATCTTCCTTGAATTCTTCTCCAACGAAGGCTTCTACTGGATCTGCTTCCTTGGGATGCTTCAGAGGTTTCTACAGGGATCACACTCCAATTCTCACACTTGAATTGGTGAGAATTGGTCTTCTGGAAGCACACGGAGAGCAGAGGAGGGAGACGACCTCTTGTAGCCGCCGGGAAACTTTCGGGAGGCTCTAAGAGTTAGTTGGGTCTCTTCTGATGTGATGGGGGGCCGATTAGGGACCTTTTATACCCAAAAGATTCCAAAGATACCCTTTGGGTACAAGGGCACACGATTCTAGGTTGATACCCCATCGCCCTAGGCTGACACGTGGCAAACATCCATCTTAGGATGGAATCTTTTCGTAGTGTGTCGACCTGCCCTGGTGGTGGTGTCGACACACTGCTCAAATCTTGAAACAGGCTGTTCTGGGAACTGATCCAGTGCCGACCTGCTTTGGTATTGTGTCGACCTGCTATCCTGGTTCTGAAAACAGCTGTTCTGGGAGCAGGATCCAGTGTCGACCTGCCCTGAGAGTGCGTCGACCTGAGTAGTGTAAATCCTGGAATCTGCAACTCGTGTCGACCTGCTTCTGGACTAGTGTCGACACAGTCTAGGAAATTCTTCAGCTTTTTGCCTTTGAGACTGAGGTGTTGTGTCGACACCATTGAGGGGTGTGTCGACACTTCTTTTGCAAAAAGTGTTTGTACCTGAAAATTAAACACATATATCATTAGTTAAATGATTTATCATGAACATAAATGATAAATGTGATTTGAAACATGCTTTTTGAACATTGACTTCAGGTATGATGTTTTTGACATGTTTCATTTAAATTGCTTTAAAATCACCTCTTGTCATCATCAAAATAGGAGGGAAATGATATGAATATACACTCAACCCAACAATCTCCCCCTTTTTGATGATGGCAACATTAAATCCATATGTCAATAAGGTTTTGATGAGATGTGATTTTATGCAATTTTGTTATTCACATTTTTATTTTCTTTTTTTTAAACTTGTCAAAGACCTTTTGATATTTTTCAGTAACAGTTGATGATGTATTTGTGGAACACAATGTTACTTGAAATGAGAATTTTTGTACACAGAAGTCAAGCAACTTGACAAGTATTCAAACAATCACATTCACATAAAGATTTTCATTCACATTGAAGTCACAATTGAAGATTTCATTCAAGCTAAGCAGAAAGCATTTCATTTCATTCATCAAGAGAACCATTACAATCATTCCAAAAGATTACAAAAGAACATTAACATTTCTCTTTCTTTCTTTCTTCTCCCCCTTTGACATCATCAAAAGAAAAATTACATTAAGTAGAAGATGGAGGAGGAGGAGGAAGGGGAAGTAAGATGGTCTCAATGTCAGACATTCTTTTCTCCATAAAAGTCAAGCTGGACTTGATTTGATCTTGAATGGTTGTGAGTTTGGTGTGCAAGAAGTGTTCCATTCTATCTGAATTCTCTATCAAGGTAGCTTGAATTCTTGCTAGATCAGCTGCAATGGGCTGTGAAGATGAAGATGATCCAGCTGACCAACCAGGTCTTTGCATTATCTTGAATTCCTTTGTCAAATCAGATATCTGTGTGTCAATGTGCTCATTGAAGTTCCTCATGCTTTCCAAATCATCCACAAAATGAGCAAAGGACAGTCTTGTGCTGGTGATCTCATGTAATGTCTGTTTGGTGTTGAAGACATCAGCTTGGGAATTTGCCAAAATTCCCTTAAGAACTGTCTCCAATTTTTGCTGGTGCTCCTTCAGCTGTAATGAGGCATCTGCCATTGTACCAATCAATCTGTTGAATCTTTGAGCTGCATAGTCTGAGGCAGCTTTTTGTTCTATGAATTTGGCAGATACAGTGTTCTCCAACCGTTGAATCCTCAACTCAAAAGTTTCTGACATGGTTTGGATGGAGGAGTTCAAGGTTTCAAACTTATCATTCAGGAAGGAGATCAATTCTGGTGGAACAGGAGGCCCACCAGAAGATGTGGATGCTTGAAAATTGGGTTGAGGAGAGAAATGGGGAAACTGAGGTGAGAGTGGGGCATGAAAAGGAATGTCACCTCCAGTTGAAATTTGAGGCTGTTCCTCATTCAAAGGAGGCTGATCCTCTTGACTTTGGGGCTGGTCCCCTTCAGCTGGAGCTGTTCCTCTTGAGCTTGGGGCTGGTCCCCTTGATCATGAGGCTGTTCCTCTTGAGCTTGGGGATGTTCCCCTTGATCATGAGGCTGTTCCTCCTGAGCTTGGGGGGCCTCAACCACAACTGGCCCTCTCCTAACTTGATTTCCCTCCAGTCTAAATCCCATAAATTTTTGAATATTCTTGAAGGTGTAGATGTTGGGCTTAGGAATAGATTGGGATTTCTCATTCTCCAAGGGCACACCAAAATGCTGGAAGACTGAGGTCAGATGTGCAGCATATGGTAGAGATCTTTTGAGGTCCTTCCTTGTTGTTTCAGATATGATTTGATACATAATGACATGAAGATTGATTTTGATATCTTTGACCATGCAATACAGAATAAACCTCTGAATATCTGTCAACCTGTCCCTTCCACCACCTTGAGGAGTGATAATGGTGGTCAATATGTGGTGGAGGACTCTCAACACAGGGGAAAGGAATTTGTGTTGAATCTTGTAACATGGGTTTGTTTGGGATCAGATGCATCAGAAGGTAGGCCTGTCAAGATAGAATAGGCTTCATGAAGATCAAATTCAAATTGATGATAATCTGCCCCTTCATCTGGTACTTTGAAAATAGAGGCAGCTATATCAGTCGGCATGTCAATAACTATGCCCTTAACCTTTGATTTATATCCATCCTCTGTGCATTTAGGTTCTTGTAAAATTCCCTAACAAGTCTTGGATAACTAATTTGAAACTCATAAATGAATATCAACCAAGACTGAAAAGAGAAATAGGTCTGAATTTCTGGAAATGAGTCTGCTAGCTGAATGTCTGATAAGTCCACTATCCTGGGCTTTAAAATAAGCTTGGCTTCACTAGTGGTGTCCTGAGACTTGGAAGACTCTGAAGATGATGATGATGAATCTGAAGAGTCTCCAGAAGGGGAGCCCGGATTCTCTGTTCTAGAAACCCTACCTCTGCCTGAAGAAGATGGTCTACCTCTCTTTGGTGCTGGCTGAGGTGCAGAGGAACCCTGGTTGCTGTGCAGGGTCATTCCTCCTTTGGTTCTCCTTTCGAGCTGAGGAACATCATCCTCTTCCGGAACTGGCCTGGAGGAAGCTGAGATTTTGCTCCACGGCGAGGACCCAACTTTCTCACCATGGTGCAAGAATGGAATGGAATCGGGGTTTGATGAAGGAGAAGAGATGATTGAGAAAGGATTTTGATTGAGGAAGGAATGTGAGGGATTTCTTGCCGGAAACGAGAGGAAAAGCATCGTCGGGTCGACCTGAAGCCTAAAAGGGGTTTGCAGTGGTGCAATACCCCGCAGGAACAACAAGGCTTATCTGGAACCCACGACTTAAAAGGTTCTGGCAAGAGGGCAGTGTCGACACAGGAAGAAGATAGTGTCGACCTGACCTAGGAAGTGTGTCGACACGAGATAGAATGGTGTCGACCTGACCTTTGAAGAAAATTTGAATTTTGTGAGAGGAAAAAATTTGAGAAATTTTGGGGCATCTTTAGAATGATAAGCAATGTGGGGAATTATCATTTCAAGGATTTTTAAGAGGCTTAAAAATTCATTTGTTATATTTTACAAAAATTCATCACAATTCAAGTTTTCAAACAATTTCCAACAGGATATTTGCATTCCAAGACTTGAATCAACAAAATGAGAAATTGAGGGATATAATATATCTAACAATCAACTATAAACTACCATATTTCTCAACTTCAAAGAATTAAAGATGTCATCTAGACTAAATACAATTGTGTTGAAAATAAAACACAATCTCAAAGAACAACTGGATGAGGAATGAAGATGATTCTTTCTAGACACATCTCCAATAATGTTCACATTTTGTTCTTTTAATAAACTATCAAATGATAAATCTCTTTCACTCAAGTACTAGTGTTTTTACACACCATAGTCCCTGGATACTTAAGATTTAGTCATTGTCAAGTCTCAAAGGGGTAAATGATGGCCTTTTGACATGAAAATATACGTTTTGTAGACGCCAATATTTCCAGTTACTCAGTCATCATCAAAAAGAATAGCACATTTTGCTTTGTTTTGTTTTGTTTAAGGTTTTGTTTGCTGTTTGTTGAATTTCTGTGTTCTCAAGATTAGGACCCTTGACAAATTTAATTAGTGGTGCTTTGCCCTTTTTCTCACCAGATTTGTCTTTCATGGGTTTCTTTTTGTTGAATCCTAATCCATGAGAGGTGGTTGTCATGGTGGTTCCTAGCAGTGCCTCTAAGTTATCTTTACCTTTTGTGAAGGTTTGGATACTTCATCCTTTTTTTTAGCTGGTTTTTAAGAGTTTCAATTTCTTCAATTTTCTGTTATTTTTCTGTTTTTCAATTTCGAGCTTTTCAGTTAAGTTTTTGAATTCTGGGAGGCCTTTGAGAGGCAAGTTTTAGTTCATCAATAAGGTTCAGGAGATTTTCTTTTTCTTCATTTAATTCTGTTATCTCATTTTCTAGTTCACAAGTTCTGTTGTTTGAAGATTGGTTATTATAAAGATTTTCAATTTTCTTTTGATGTGTTTGTTTTCTTTTCTCAATTCAGAATATTTTCAACTAATTCTGATACACATCCTGCCAATCTTCAACAGTAAAGTCTTCAAAGAAGTATTTACCTTTCTTCAGGAAGGGGTTTAGTGAATATGTCTGCAATTTGTTTTTCAGTTTCAATGAAGTGGAGTTCAAAGGATTTCTTGGCAACCTCATCTCTCAAGAAATGATGCCTAATTTCAATGTGTTTTGTTCTGGAGTGCTGAATGGGGTTTTTAGACAAATTTATGGCACTAGTGTTATCACATAGGATGGGTGCACACCCTAAATCTTGGTTGTAATCAAGAAGTTGATGTTTCACCCAGAGAATCTGAGTTCCACATCTACCTGCTGCAACATATTCAGCTTCTGCAGTTGACAGAGCAACTGAATGTTGCTTCTTAGAAGCCCAAGAGATAAGGCACCCACCTAGAAATAGACACAAGTCACTTGTGCTTTTTCTATCTAATTTACACCCAGCATAATCAGCATCACAATAGGCAAACAGATCTAACTTGCAACCAGCAGGATACCAAATGCCTAAGTCACATGTTCCAACAAGATATTTGAAGATTCGTTTAACAGCAAGCATGTGACTTTCTTTAGGATTAGATTGGAATCTAGCACATAAACACACACAAAACTGAATATCAGGTCTAGAAGTTGTAAGATAGAGCAGAGAGCCAATCATACATCTGTAGGTCTTTGGATCTACTGACTTACCAGATGGATCTTCTTCTAGTTTAGCATTAATTGCAATTGGTGTGCTTGAGTGCTTGAGGTTCTGAAAGTCAAACCTCTTTAATAGCTCCTTGACATATTTGTTTGACTGATGAAGATTCCTTCATGTGTTTGGTTAACCTGCAATCCCAAAAAGAATGTTAAATCTCCCATTAAGCTCATTTCAAATTCATTCTTCATTTGATTTGAAAATTCAGTGCAAAGGCCTTTATTGGTTGATCCAAATATTATGTCATCAACATAAATTTGGACTACAATTATTTGATTTTTAACTGTTTTTGTGAACAATGTTTGATCAACATTACCTCTAGAATATCCTTTTTCAAGTAAAAGGAACTCAACCGGTCATACCAAGCTCTTGGAGCTTGCTTAAGACCATAGAGAGCCTTATTAAGCTTGAAAACATGGTTAGGATATTTTTCATTTTCATATCAGGAGGTTGTTCAACAAAAACATTTTCCTTTATATATCCATTTAAGAATGCACTTTTGACATCCATTTGATAGACTTTGAATTTCATGGAGGATGCAAAAGCAAGGAAAAATTCTGACAGCTTCTAGTCTAGCTACAGGGGCATATGATTCTTCAAAGTCAATTCCAAATTCTTGGTTATACCCTTTGCAACTAGCCTAGCTTTGTTTCTTATTACTTGACCAGTTTCATTTAACTTATTTCTGAAAACCCATCTAGTACCAATCACTGCTTGGTCACTAGGTCTAGGTACTAATTCCCATACTTGATTTCTTTCGAATTGATGAAGCTCATCATGCATGGCATTAATCCAATCAGAACTGGATAAGGCTTCATCAATTGACTTGGGTTCAATTTGGGAAATTAGAGCTAGTGGGTCTTCTTCAATATTTTGCAAGAAGGATGATCTGGTCCTTACTCTATCATTCAAATTGCCAACTACACTGTCTAATGGGTGATCTCTCAGATATCGAGGTTCAGAAATTACCTGTTGAGAAGTACCCACTTCTGGAGCAATGTTACCTGACCCACTTGAAGATGGTGAGTTGTTGTTCAGGTTCTCTTCATTATTGACAAGCTCCTCAACAGTTGGTGAAGAATCCACAATGAGGTCATCCTCTTCATTGTCTTGTCTTTCCCTGCAAGATTTAGAATCATTAGTGGAAAAGGAATTTTCATCAAAAATAACATGTGGAGATTCTTCAACAGTTTTGGTTTTTAGAATGTACACTTTGAAAGCCCTTGACACTTCAGAATAGCCAAGGAAGATAGCTTCCTGACTCTTAGCATCAAACTTGTCAAGGTTTTCTTTGTTATTATTGTGTACAAAGCATTTGCACCCAAAAGTTTTGAAATAAGAAACAGTTGGCTTTTTGTTTTTCAACAATTCATAGGGGGTTTTTCTGATCTTTGGTCTGATCAAAGCTCTATTTAGGATATGATTGGCTGTGTTAACAGCTTCAGCCCAGAAGGATTTGGGCAGATTACTTCCTAAGAGCATGGATCTAGCCATTTCCACAAGAGTTCTATTCTTTCTTTCCACAACTCCATTTTGTTCTGGAGTTCTAGGTGAAGAAAACTTGTGAAATATTTGAAATTCAGCACATAGATCAGAAAAGGATGTGTTATCAAATTCACCCCCATGATCAGTTAAAATGTTTTTGATTTTATATGGATAAGTTGTTAAGATAGTGGTACAGAAATTCCTGAATTCAAGGCAAGTATCACTTTTGTGGGATAGAAAGATAACCCAAGTAAATCTAGTAAAGTCATCAATGATTACAAAACCATATCTCTTGCCACTTAAGCTTAGAACTCTTGTTGGCCCAAAAAGGTCCATGTGAAGAAGTTCTAGTGGCCTAGATGTAAGTACCTCATTGAAGGTTTTAAAAGATTTCCTAGTTTGTTTTCCTTTAGCACATATCCCACAAACTTGATCTTCAACATTAGAAAAAGATTCAGGAAGACCCTTAACCAAGTTCAGTCTTAACAACTTATTCAATGTTCTGAAACTTGCATGGCCAAGTCTTTTGTGCCAAGTCCATGCAATTTCATCTTTATTTGCAACAAAGCAAAGATTTTCAGAAAAGTTTTTATTAAGGTTGATCATGTAGACATTGTTTTCTCTTTTCCAAAGAATTTGATTTTATCAGTTGATGAATCAATTATCTTACAAAAATCAGATTCAAACACAACTTTGTGACCTTTGTCACATAGTTGGCTGATACTGAGCAAATTATAATCAAGACCATCAACTAATAAAACATTATCTACTGAGTTTGAAGAAGTTTGACCAACCTTTCCAGATCCAATGATCTTTCCTTTATTTTACCTCCAATGTAACTGACCCTCCCTCCTTTTCAAGCAGGAATGAGAATTTGGCTCTGTCTCCCGTCATGTGTCGTGAACACCCACTGTCAAGAAACCATACATTGGTGTTGGGTGCACGACCTTCCTGCAAAAAGATCAGTGGAGAGAAGATTTTGGTACCCAAACAGAGTTGGGACCATCAGAATGTTTGAACATTGTCAGTAAATCTTTTCTCACCCAAATTTGACCTTTTTTGATTTTGTTTTGTTACATTGGTGTTTTCAGCCTTTTTCTGTTTGTTTCTTTTTCAAGATTTTGTTTTTGGTAGGAGAGGAGTTTTTCATTTGAAAATTGGAGTTCAGATGAGGAGGTGGAATCCAGGGATTTTGTTGGTACATCAAGAAATTTGGATAAAGGAATTGAGGATGATACCAACATGGGTTTTCATACCATTGGCTCCAAGGATTGGTCCAATCATCTTGAAATGTTGTCTTGGAGGTCCAAGGTTTTTCATGAATTATTTCTTTTGACTTTTTCTTATTTTCAAATTTTTATTTGAATTTTTGGTTGAGTTGTTTGCAGCTTTTGATGTTGAGCAGGTCGACCTCTCCTGTACTGGTGTCGACATAGCAGCCACAGAAGCCTTGTTCTTGTGGACTGGTGTCGACCTGTCAGGGGACTGTGTCGACCTGATTGTCTTCTTTTGTTTTTGAGTTTTTGCTTTGTTTTGTGTTTTGTTTAAGTTTTGTTTGCTGTTTGTTGAATTTCTGTGTTCTCAAGATTAGGACCCTTGACAAATTTAATTAGTGGTGCTTTGCCCTTTTTCTCACCAGATTTGTCTTTCATGGGTTTCTTTTTGTTGAATCCTAATCCATGAGAGGTGGTTGTCATGGTGGTTCCTAGCAGTGCCTCTAAGTTATCTTTACCTTTTGTGAAGGTTTGGATAACTTCATCCCTTTCTTTTAGCTGGTTTTTAAGAGTTTCAATTTCTTCAATTTCTGTTGTTTTTCTTGTTTTTCAATTTCCAGCTTTTCAGTTAAGTTTTTGAATTCTTGGGAGGCCTTTTGAGAGGCAAGTTTTAGTTCATCAATAAGGTTCAGGAGATTTTCTTTTCTTCATGCAATTCTGTTATCTCATTTTCTAGTTCACAAGTTCTGTTGTTTGAAGATTGGTTATTATAAAGATTTTCAATTTTCTTTTGATGTGTTTGTTTTCTTTTCTCAATTCAGAATATTTTCAACTAATTCTGCATACACATCCTGCCAATCTTCAACAGTAAAGTCTTCAAAAGAAGTATTTACCTTTTCTTCAGAATTGTTGGCCATGAAGCAAACCTCCTCACTTTCAGAGCTTGAGGATTTCTTCTCTTCTTCTTCTCACTTGAGTCTTCATCAGACCAAGTGGCTACCATGGCCTTTGGCTTCTTAAATTTCTGGAACTTCTTGTGCTTTTCCTTCTTGTTCTCAGGACACTCTCCCTTCATGTGTCCTGGTTTGTTGCACCTGTAACAGACAATATTTCGTCAGATTTGTGATTCTTGTTGAAATTAGAAGAGGAAGTGTTTTTCTTACCTGAGAAAAACTTCTTTTTCCCAGACATTTTTCTTTTCTGTATTTCAAGAATTTTCTGAATTGCCTGGTCATGAGGGCAATTTCATCCTCATTTGACTCAGACTCCTCAGAACTTGTCTTTTCCTGACTTTTATCTTTATTGCTTGAAGAGGCCTTAAGTGCCATAGGCTTGGTCTTAAGTATGTGTTCTTCATTTCTTTTTAAGTTGATTTCATATGTCATTAAGGATCCAATCAATTCATCCAAAGAGATTTTGGACAGATCTTTTGAATCTTCAATGACAGTGGCCTTTGTATGCCAAATTGAAGAAAGTGAACGTAAGATTTTTCTTACCAAGTCTGCATCTGTATATTCCTTACCCAAGGCCTTTAATCCATTCACAATCACCATGAACCTGGCAAACATTTCAGAAATATTTTCGTTAGACTTCATCATAAAAAGTTCATATTCTGAAACTAGAATATTTGCCTTAGTCTCCTTTACTTGTGATGTTCCCTCATAGAGTAATTCGAGTTTATCCCACATCTCTTTGGCAGATTTGCACATTGAGATTCTCGAATACTCCTTGGGATGGACAGCACATTGAATCATGTTCATGGCACTATAATTCAATGTAGCTTTCCTTATTTGTTCCCTAGTCCAGGTGTCTTCTTCTCCCTGGTTTTCATAGGGACCCACTTCCACTACTTTCCAGATCTCATAGTTCTGGGCCCTTAAAAATACTTGCATTCTGTTTTTCAGTAAGAATAGTCGTCCCATTAAAGAATGGTGGCCTATTTATGGAATGACCCTCAGCTATGAAACCTTTGGAATCCATGACTCTAAAGCAGAAAGAAAATGCTTAGCAAACAAACAGGCAAACACTCAAACACCACAACACTCAGAAACAAAAACTGCTCAGATCAAATCAGATCAAAGTAAACCCGCTCTGATACCAATTGAAGGATCGAAGTGAAGGTGTGGAGAAGATCTAGAAGGGGGGGGGATGAATAGATCTAAGCCACTTTTGTGGAAGCTTAAACAGTTTAAAAACACTTTTGAATCAGAGGCAATTTTATCAGTGAAAAACCACAGATCTGATGAGATTTGAGTGAGTTGGTAAAATAGATGTGAAACAAGTTGATTAAGTGAATATTAACCGATCCTATGCAAGCATCTAACGGATGAAATGATCAAACCACAATTAGACAAATGCACAAGGATTTTTAGGTGGTTCGGAAATCACCCAAGTGATTCCTACATCCACCCCTCACACCCCGTGAGGATTCACTAAAACAACTGGGTAACACACCACTGGAGCCTGACAACTCCAACACTTGAGAGCTTACAACTCACACAACTTCTAGAGCAAGACTACTCTAGAACAACTGAGCAAGACTGCTCAACACAACTTGAGTTAGACAACTCAAACTGAGCACAACGGCTCACAACAACCTGAGCACAATGCTCACACAACTTGAGCACAATGCTCACATAAGACTTGCTAGACACCAACTCAAGACATAGACCTTCTAGCAACAGATCTAGTCGAAAATGAGAGCACTAATGAGAGCTATGCAGAAGCACTTGCATAATCTCAAAAGATATCTCAGAAGAACAGAAGTATAATGAATTGTATTAAATAACTTCGTTCTTCAAGTGTACTCCCTTGTAGAAGCTTGGATTGGGAAGAGGCTTGCAATCTTGAAGTCCAAAACCGATGCTCTGCACTTTGGAATTGTTGGATCTTCCTTGAAATCTTCTCCAACGACAGCTTCTACTGGATCTGCTTCCTTGGGATGCTTCAGAGGTTTCTACATGGATCACACTCCAATTCTCACACTTGAATTGGTGAGAATTGGTCTTCTGGAAGCACACGGAGAGCAGAGGAGGGAGACGACCTCCTGTAGCCGCCAGGAAACTTTCGGGAGGCTCTAAGAGTTAGTTGGGTCTCTTCTGATGTGATGGGGGGCCGATTAGGGACCTTTATACCCAAAAGATTCCAAAGATACCCTTTGGGTACAAGGGCACACGATTCTAGGTTGATACCCCATCGCCCTAGGCTGACACGTGGCAAACATCCATCTTAGGATGGAATCTTTCTGTAGTGTGTCGACCTGCCCTGGTGGTGGTGTCGACACACTGCTCAAATCTTGAAACAGGCTGTTCTGGGAACTGATCCAGTGTCGACCTACTTTGGTATTGTGTCGACCTGCTATCCTGGTTCTGAAAACAGCTGTTCTGGGAGCAGGATCCAGTGTCGACCTGCCCTAAGAGTGCGTCGACCTGAGTAGTGTAAATCCTGGAATCTGCAACTCGTGTCGACCTGCTTCTGGACTAGTGTCGACACAGTCTAGGCAATTCTTCAGCTTTTTGCCTTTGAGACTGAGGTGTTGTGTCGACACCATTGAGGGGTGTGTCGACACTTCTTTTACAAAAAGTGTTTGTACCTGAAAATTAAACACATATATCATTAGTTAAATGTTATCATGAACATAAATGATAAATGTGATTTGAAACATGCTTTTTGAACATTGACTTCTGGTATGATGTTTTTGACATGTTCATTTAAATTGCTTTAAAATCACCTCTTGTCATCATCAAAATAGGAGGGAAATGATATGAATATACACTCAACCCAACATGTGTGTGTACTTAAGTCTTTGAATAATGTGTAGTCTGAATCACTTTAAAAAGTAGCAAAAAATATTTGAAACTGTGGTAGATTTTGTCAAAGATTTTACCGCATTTCCATAAGCGGCCCTAGACTCCTTTTGGAGTGGTGGATGGATGCAGGGATGGAGCTAATGTCGTGGGAGAGTGTCTCATCATACCCAGCACGTCTCAGGCATGGCAGATTTTCCTGTCCCCATACGCTAACGTGGAGGGATGGTTGAATGGACGGTCCATGACTGGCAAAGGAGAGGACATATGCATGATGACACTTTTATAAGTTTTTGAAAAAGACATTTAATGTTGTTTGACTTTTTACTCCCTAGACAAAATGAGTTTTAGAAACTCAAAGGATTCTCGCCATTTTGCTTGTTAAAGGAAATATCTAGTTTGAGAAACTAGATAATTTTAAAAAATGTTGAAATGAGGATTTTAAAATTTCAGAAAATACGTATTACGATTATGATTCGGATAAGGAGTTAAATCAAAGTTAATTAATTAAAGTGTTTAATATGATGCTTGATGTGGATGTGTGTATGGTGATTATTTGGGACCCACATGTAGTGTTCCTAGATATTATGCTCAATAAGGTTTCATAAGCAAACTCGTCTTTCGCGAACAGACCGAATTCTCGCAAGGGATAACTCACATATCTGTCCAGTAAAAATATAAAAGACAACCACAAAAATATAATATACAAGAAAGTATATGTACTCATACTTATTTACATTAAATTACATTGTTCCAATACATTATTATATGTCCAAGAGAAATGTACAACTATTTGGGACATACCTCGAGGGAGAAAAAACTTACAAAATGAAAACTACAACCCAACTGCTGGTGGTACAAGTCCGCCACAATACTTCTACAAACCAAGCTCGTTGCTAACACCTGAAAATGCTATAAGAGAGTGAGCCTAAAAAATTACAAGCTCAGTAGAGACCTCCCAAAAAGAGAAACAACAACTAGAAACTGCACAGAGGAGCTAACACCTTCACCACTCAGGGTTTCACTGGTAACACCGACAGTAGAACTACTGAAGTAAAGACACTTCACAATGAACATAATTAAACTACATTTAAACATAAATACACTAGCTAACACAACCCACAAAAAACAAGGGGAACAACCGGACCAGCATAGAAACACCAGTCCACCCCAGCAACTGAAACAACTAAGCCACGAGCCACACAGGCAACCCACCAACAAAAGATAATGAGACTGACAGCAAGGAGTCAGTCCACCACACACTAGAATAATAGAGCACACCAAAGGACTATCCACAGAAGGGTAAGGACACGACAAGTGGAAGGTCACACAACACGACCACCACGGAGCACAGCTCCACAACAACACCTCAAACCGACACATGATGTGTCACAACGACTAGCTACCCAAGAAGGGTATAGGTACCTGAAACCAAAAAGTATCATGGAAGAACCACAACCGCACAACTACGCAACTAGAAGCCTTGCATGACCAACGAGTAAGAAACTATAGCTGGTGAACATTACAACTAGTATCACAACTCACAACCATGACTGTTGGAAACCCGAGTCAGAAGAAACGACGCTACCACTCGGGTAGAGACTAATGGTTCATGACGCTAGTATCCAACCCAGACTAACAAACACGAGAACCACCTCTTAGTCTTACAGCCACAGATAGAAAGTCCAACTGTGGCTCCACCACAACACTGTGTAAGCCAAAGAACTGTGGAGACCAACAAACACCATTGTGCAGAAACACATGCTACAGACCCATGCCTAACAAACCTCTACAGGTTTCGGGGCCCGCAAAGTGAGGCAAGTGGAAATACGGGACTAGTTAGGGACCAGTACATGTACTGGTGTCTGTCCCCCAACTATGAGCGTGATGCAAGCAATTGAACAAAGAACACTCACACACCACAAGTCGCTGCCCCATTGTCATCTTTCCCTTAGCTGGATGAGCTATTCAACAAACAAACGAGTTAGGGTGTCCAGGAAGACGACATAGACCTCTACGGTACACACAGTATCGGGACAAACCCCGATCACACACGTGCCTGGCTCATAGAGAACCTAGGGTAGTCGACTAGAGAGGTATTCCAGAATAAGGGCTGAACCACCAAACTCGGCAACTCACACAAGCCATGCTGGACACATAACACACAAACATTTCTTTAATAAACCACGGTGTACCACGATTGCTCATCATGGGTTATCATATACCCCCCCCCCCCCAACACAACTATATACAAATACAACTATTAAACACATAAACCACATAACTCTTGCATGCTTAATATAACTAACATGATCAATGTAAATCACTAACTAATCATAACCTGATTTATTAACCCTAATGCGATGTTTGGGAACACATTGTTTTAAAAGTTATTTTTACATAAAAAATTATGTTGTGTCCATTTAACTTAAATTTTAAAATTATAAAAATTGGACGTTATCTATTTGGTAAAAATATTACAACTTTTAAAATTTATATTGATGTGTTTGGTAGAGAAAACAGGAGGGGCTTCTAAAGGGGGGGGGGGGGGGGGGGTGCACAGGGAGGAGGGTTCCGGCGGCGGCGGTGGCGGGGGGGGGTGGGCGCTGCACAGGGAGGGGGTTCCGGTGGCGGGGTGGGGGGGGAGGTTGCGCAGGGAGGGGGGGGTTGCAGGGGGGCCTGCACAGGGAAGGGGGGTTGCACAGAGAGGGGAGGTTTCGACGAGTGGGCGGGGGAGGGGGGGGTCGGCAGGGGGCCTGCGCAGGGAGGGGGTGGTTCCGGCAGGGGGGAGGGGGGGTTCTAGTAGGAGGGGACTAAGCATGGAGGAGGGGTGCAGTTGGGAGAGGAGGAGGGAGCCGTGTGTGTGATTTAAAAAAAAATACTTCATACTTATTTTATTTTGAGAGAGATTTACATGGGATATGATTTATTTCTCTAAAATAAAAAACTACTTACCAAACCTGTTTATGTGTCTATCCTTCTTCTTTTTAAAATTTAAGAGAAAAAAGTGATAAAACAGTGCAACCAAACACCCTATAAGTCATGCTTTACTAACATTAAACCAACTTAAACATCTTAAATCAACATTAAATAGCTAAGGCTAGGTCCATACAGAACCCTCAATGCCCAACACCACATAACACACTTCGGGAAGAAGAATGTGACGGTGTCTAGTGTACCATTAAGAATGCGACAGCCCGACAAGCCACATTCACAAAGAGAACATAACAGAGTCAGGGGTCATGACCTGAAACTGATAGCCCGATCTATCACCTTCTCAGACAGAACCCCAAACCCTTTGGTTACACCAAAAACCTCCATAAATCCTCATTTACACTCAAACCAAACCTCTAAAAATCAACTAAATGATCTAAAGCTCTCATCCACCCTCGATTCATGATTCACACACTTTAAATGTAACTTTGTGACCATTCGGATCGCGGTTTGGTGAGTTTTTGGCCAATGTGTGGTCAATAGATGGTGTTTGGTGTTTTTGGTAGGTTTCGTGGGTGTTTTGTGCCGGAAATCTGAACCCAATACACCCCTTGGTTCTCTACTTGAGAACGCGATGAGTAGAGCGTTGGTTTTTGAACATGACCACCTCAAACGTCGCAATACTGTCACCACTTTTCCAAGGGTTTAGGCTGCATGCGCAACATGTGGTGCATGCAGGGGTGTCGAGTACTACGACTTGAGAATGCATCGATGGTGAACATTGCGATTTAAAACGTGACAATCCCCTACGTCGCAATTTTGGACTGTGAGGTTTTTGTGGCCGAAGGTTGGCCAAACAGAGCCGGAAACTTTGTTTGGCTGAGGGAGAGGCTGTTTGCAGGTTTTTCTGGCGATCCGAGCTTGCTGGCTTGTGGTTTGGCTTATTCCCATCGCGAGGAGGTTGTTCGAAGCACGGAGAAACGCCAAATCAATGTTGTTCTTCGCGTTCTTCGTATTGGTAGGGGAATTCTTCTCGTTCTTGGATGTATGGATCGAGTTTGAGGTGTTTATGGCATGAAATCACTTATAATCAGTGGTATCCATGTTTATTCATTTGTTAGAAAGTATATAGCTAGATTCTATAACTATAAACAGGTGTTTTCTTGGACTTCTATAGAAGAAGCTCAGGTTGGGGGTTTCAGCTGTGAAGATGACGGATCCAGTCGTCACGTTTTGAACGCAATGGCATGACCCGTCGTGATTCACCTTATGAAATGCATCGTACTAATGTGTCGCATTTTAAAGACGACCACCTGACCCATCACGTCCTTACTCCCGAAGATAAAACTGGTTTTTGTGCTATGAGGGCTTTCTGGACCGTAGTGTAGGGTAGTATAGAGATTTGTAAAGTCTTGTAGGTATGTTTAAAGCTGATAAACATCATGAATTATGGGTTGAGCTTGAAGGAGCGATGCCTTCCGTGGTTACCTCTCGAGTCGGGTACCCCAGGTTCTCTGTGAGCCAAGCACATTGGTGCTTGGGGTTGTCCCGGTACTGTGTGTGCCGTCAGGGTTTTTGTCATCTTTTTGGACACCCTCACTAATTTATCGAGTTGTATGTCTGGCTGAGGGAAAGACGACAGTGGGGCAGCGACTTGTGGTGCATTGGTTCTCAGTTCGGTCTCTTGTAGAGCGCTCGTGGTTAGGGGACGGACACCAGTAGATGTACTAGTCCCCAGCTAGTCTTGTGTTCCATAGCCTCACTCTAAGGGTTCCAGAACTCTTAGAGGTGTGTCAGGTGTGGGTCTGCAGCGTGTGTCACTATAGGTGTGGTGTTGGTTGGTCTCCACATCTTGTTGGCACTGTAGAGGTGGAGCGACAGTTGGACCTTTCGCCCGTGGCTGCGACACTGAGAGATGGTCCTGTGTGGTTTGTCCAGGTCAGTAGCTAGTGTTGGGAACCAGGTTTCGTGACCTGAGTGTGGCATTACTCTTCTCTAGCTTGTACACTTGAGCATGGTTTGCCGTTTATTTATTAATGTTTAATCCATATTACTAGTGTAGAATTGTTTATTTAATTACAGTTGTAGCTCCATGCTTAGGTAGCTGTATTAATTGTTTAATTTAATTCTTTACTCCTGCTTCTCATGAGATTGGTGTTGTTTCAACTTTTGAGGGAGTTTTCCTACTGAGCCAGTGACTTGTGAGGCTCACCCTCTACTCCTTTCAGGTAAAGGAGAGCATGAGAGTTCTCGTCTCTTGTCTAGTTTGGACCCGCACTATAATGGAGTCAGGTCTGCTCCATTAGCAGTGTAATTTACTTTCTGTTGTACCTCGGGATATGCCCCAGGTTGTTGTACTTTGTTCTTTGACTTTAGTTGTGCGAGATTGTATAAAAGGTGTGATCTTATATATGTTTAATGTGTTACTTTTATGTTTCCACGGACTTTAGTAATGGTATCCCTTGCGAGGCATCGGCCTATTCATTGGAGGCGGAGTTAAATCAGGCTCATTATTAGGTTAACGGGTCTGAGTGATGAGGACTGCCACAGTTGGTATCATATCAAGGTCAGTGTGAATAAAAAGGAACAAGGAGATTTACATAGCCTGATCTCTGCTTTATTCCGCTACTGGTAGTTGGCCCTGGTTTTGTCTTGACTTGTTAGTGTTTTATGTGGTTTGGAATGATGTATGTGCAAGACTTGAAATGGCTAATAGAAGAGATCGGGGAGGTGGAGGAGATGAACCAGAAGAGTCTACTCATCAATTGATTGAGAGATTGTGGAAAAGTATTACCGAGATTAGGACGAGGTTGGATCAATAGGTACTGGTCCAACCAGTAGTGATAGCACCTCAGGTTGTAGAGGAGGCAGTACCAGTGGCACCACCACCAGGAGTTGAGGTACCATCAGTTGTACCTATACCCCCAGCAATACCGACACGTCTAGTCAGTACGGAGGAGCCTACAGTGTTAGTAGAGAGGTTTTTGAGGTTACAGCCACCCACTTATTTAGGAGGTCCGAATCCAGATACAGCAGAGCATTGGGTGCATGAGATTTAGAGGGTTTTTGTAACTATGAGGTGTTCACAAGTAGATAGAGTAATTTTAACTATGTATCAGTTGTACAGCGTAACGCCCCGACGCGGAATATCGGAGCGAGATTACAGTTATTAAATAGTACAGAGCGAGAAATAATTGCAAATCATTGCACAAATGGAATAATACCAAATAAACTCCAATTTCATTAATAATCCACCAGTCATCATTACATCAACGTATCTGAGCCAAAACTAGGGCCCAGAGTACTTTATTTCAAATCAAACTACTACATAACGACTAACTGATTCACTAACTCATAACTACGCTAACAGACTAAAACTAGATAGCACTGGTTGCTGAATGGTCACTCCTGAGCCTCCTCATCGGTCCCATCCTCGTGAGTGTGGTCATGATCCGACTCACCTGAAACACATTAAATATATATGCAGGATGAGCGAATAATGCCCAGTAGGACTTAATATCTCATGAACATGAGCATGCTTTAAATAGTTAATGGTTTAAAGGCAGGTTAACTAGACAGTAAAGTCATGTAGAGCATGTCATGATAATGAGAGAACAATTGCAACTGGCACAGGGAAAATAGTACCACAAGAACGACAATAGAATGGCCATGTAACGATATAACATGTAAATTGCACAACGGTGCACTAGTAACGATCACGCTTGCACTTGTAGAGATAGTACTTTGATTGTCACAGATTAATCTAGATAGTAAACTGGCGCTGGATGCATGCCGTAACACATCCTTTATCATTTTAACTCCCATGGGCACTGGCACTTTTCGGGCGCTCCTCCCAGGACCTGATCGGGCCCTATTGCACTGGCATTAGCCATTTCTTTTATCTTAGACAATCACAAGAATGGCCAATAGAGTACCAAGAAGAGATAAGAGAGTACTAGACGAGATAGATGAGAGTGTAGAGAGAACGTGAACAGATGAGAGAATATAGATAGTAGATGAGATAGGGACATTCCATAAAACAATGTAAACACACGATAGTAACGGTTGCACGGCACACCACTGCGGGCAGACATTCTGGTAGAAGTCACCACCGCCCACTAGCCGTGCTGTGTACACAGGCTAGATGGTCCGGCGTGATCAAAAGATAAGGAAAGAACACACTAAGGCCATGGATCGTACTGATCCCTAATGTGTATCCGGTTTTGGGGTACAACCAGCTCGTTGACTAAGGACGTGCGCCAAAGCCAAGAAGACTTACGGAGGTCTTAACAAGGAGTCCTTGGCCCAGTCGAGAGTATTCCCGATGGAGAGGTGGTCCAAGTCAAGAGAAAGTGTGTAGAAAACGGGTCCGTCGTGCCTCGAGTGCTCGAAGGCCGAGGGAAAATGGTAACGGTAGATAAAATGCGCGTATAAAATGAAGACAATTGTATTTAATAAAAATAGGGTAGTTTAGTCATTTATTTCACTAATTTACCGAATACATTATTGCATAATTTATCAGGGTGAAATGACATTTAATAATGTTATGTGTGTGTAAGTGTAAGGAAATCTTGAGGATATGACAAGTCGTGCAAATATTATTTTAAATAATTAAATTTATATCATTAATGTCATTTATTAATTCGCCAAGTCGAATTAACTATAACATGGGTTAATCATGGCTAATTAAGGGGTATAAAGCTTAAACAACAGGGCATATGCACAATTTTTCAATTCTGGTCGGATTCTTGAAAACGCTGCGGACTTACCCGTCGCGATTCAAGTCGCGACAGGGCGGTCGGGCGCGACACGGGGCCTGGCCGGTCTGGCCCAGTCCGGAATGGAATCACGGAGGCTTATGCCGCCGCGTTCTTGACGCGACACCATCGGCCGGCGCGACCCTGCTGATATCGCGGCAGATCGCGCCGTCGCGATACTAAATGGGTTTGCCCTTTTTCCCTTTTTCCCAGGGCAAGTCCTCTATGATACATGGACGTTCTAAATTCCATATAAAATAGCACGGTGATCCAAAAAACACAAAATCAGTTTTAAACGAAAGTAGACATATAGATCTATCAACATGGGTGATTAATTTGAAAATAAACAAGGTTTGGGCATGATTTGATCAGGTTACTTTTTAGTGACCTAAACATGCACAATTAGGGTTCAATGAATTAATTAATGATGGATACATGATGAAAAATTCCAAAACTAATGGCATTAAAAAGATAACAAGATGTAGTATTTATGATAATTTTATAATGGTATGAAGTTAAGCATGAATGAGGTTCACAAACCAACAAGAAGGGTCGGGTGTATGGATCTGACAGGGATTCAAAGAATTAATTCTCCCTCATGGGAGATTGAAATAGAACGAAACCAGGGGCGTTTGAAATCTATTGCATTGTAGTATCAATGAGAAATTTCTCATAGTATGGAAACAAGTACGTGTGGGGAATTAGAGAGAACATGAGATTTCGGGTTTATGGTGATAGTAGGGCTTTATGAATTAAATTTGCCCAAATAGATAAGCAGAATGCACCGAAACCATAGGGGTTTTGAAGAGGTACATGAAGGCTACCTAGGATAATTTTTACACGATTTTTGCTTGAGATATTGCCTACCTTTTTTGTGGAGTAATAAAGTCCTAGTTTGATGACGAAAAAGAAGAGAAAAATCCAAGCTCCAAGCCTCCTCCTCTCCTTGCTCTTCGTTCAGAACTTCTCCTCTTCGTCTCCAAAGAGCTTAGACATGAACTAGGGTTGCTAGGGTCGAAATTTGGGGGTATATGACTAACTATAGGAGTCCTAGCCATTATAAGAGTCCTCCCTTCCATTAAACTCCGAATTTCCTTATTATCTCCCACTTTCTCTTATTTATCCACCTAATAGAGTTGGGAAGGGATCCAATTTCGTGGGTAAGGTTTAGGGTAAGTGTAGGACTCTTTTTAGGATAGATATGACTTATTTAATAGCTAATTTGACCCTTTTCCATTTATTAATTAATTATATACGAATTTAACCTATTTACCTCTCATCCCATGATGGGCTCTCCTCTTTTGGGCCCAATAAACCATGTTAGGACCATTAGTACAACCCATTGCTAATTTAGCTTAATTGGGCTTTGATTTAAATCATTCTAATTCTATTTATTCCCCTTTTTATTCCATTACTTCTATTTTCCTTATTTATAAAAATAGATTTTTTTTTATTTGGGTTTTAAAAATCAAGGGTGCTACATCCTCCCCCTCTTAAAAAGAATTTGGTCCCCAAATTCATAGAATCGTAAGAGGAAGAATGACTTACTGAATAACTCTGGATAATTCCGTCGCATTAATGCTTTGGGCTCCCACGTGGCCTCTTCGACTTCATGGTTTCTCCATAATACCTTCACCATGGGTATAGACCGATTCCGAAGTTGTTGCATCTTCTTGTCCAAGATTTTGATTGGCCTTTCTTCATAGGTCATATCCTTATTCCGAATAATGTCATCATAGCTGATTACGTATGATGGATCGTACACGTACTTTCTCAGCATTAACACATGGAACACATTGTGTACTGTTGAAAACTGGGGTGGTAGTGCCAGTCGATACGCTACCTCGCCCACTCTATCCAATACTTCGAATGGACCTATGAATCTTGGTCTCAATTTGCCTTTCATCCCAAATCTTTGGAATCCTCTGGTCGGGGATACCTTCAGCATTACATGATCTCCAGTCTGAAATTCTAAGTCCCTTCTTCTTTTATCAGCATAGCTCTTCTGCCTGGATTGAGCTATCTTAATTTGTCTCTGATAATCTATATGTCCCTGCTAGTGTTCTGCACCATATCTGGTCCTAGCCATTGCTGCTCACCTACTTCATTCCAACATACTGGCGATCTGCAACTTCTGCCATACAGTGCTTCAAATGGTGCCATCTTAATGCTCGCCTGATAACTATTATTGTAGGCGAATTCGATCAGAGATAACTGTTCATTCCAATACCCCTCAAAGTCTATAGCACAAGCTCGCAGCATGTCTTCCACTATCTGATTTGTCCTTTCAGTCTGCCCATCCGTCTGTGGGTGGAAAGTTATGCTAAAGTTGAGTTTCATGCCTAAGGCAGTCTGGAGTCCCTTCCAAAATCTAGAAGTGAACCTAGGGTCACGATCTGAGACAATGGATACTGGAACTCCATATAGTCTGACTATCTCCTTTACATACAAGGCTGCTAACACATCCACAGTCCAAGTGCTCTTAATGGCAAGGAAGTGTGCGGACTTGGTTAAACGGTCCACAATAACCTAGATAGCATCAAGTCCACCACGAGTTCGGGGTAAACCCATGATGAAATCCATGCCGATGCTTTCCCACTTCCATTCAGGTATGTCCAGGGGTCTAAGTACACCCGCAGGACGACGGTGCTCGGCTTTCACCTGTTGACAAGTGAGGCAGTGCGCGGCATGCTCAGCCACCTCACGCTTCATGTTTGGCCACCAAAATGACCTTTTCATGTCTTGGTACATCTTGGTTGCGCCTGGGTGAATTGTGTACTTGGTCTTGTGGGCTTCATCCATTAGCTTTCTCTTCAGCTCCTCATTGTCAGGCACATATGTCCTGGCTTGGAATAATATTCTCCCATCCTCAGCGATGGAGAAATCTGGCTTGTCCGCTATGGTCTCCCTGACTCGGACTAAAAATGGGTCGTTTGCTGATGCTCTCTGAACTTGGAAAAGATGTCGGGTTGAGCTCTTAAGTTGGCCACTAGCACCTGATCACTTCTCTCCTCAATATTCAGATCTAGACTGGCAAATTGTTCCAACAGTTGCATCTCACCCGTGACCAGACAAGATAAGGAAGCTATTGGTTTCCTACTAAGTGCATCAGCTACTGCATTACCTTTACCTGGGTGGTATTGGATATTGAAATCAAAGTCTTTCAAGTACTCCAGCCATCTCCGTTGTCACATATTGAGCTCCTTTTGAGAAAACAAATACTTTAAACTCTTGTGATCGAAGTAGACAATAAATTACTCCCCGTATAGGTAATGCCTCCAGATCTTGAGTGCAAATACTACTGCAGCTAGTTCTAAGTCATGGACGGGATAGTTGACTTCATGTGGCTTCAACTGTCTTGAAGAATAAGCTATCACTTTCTCATTCTGCATTAATACGCAGCCTAGACCAATTCCAAATGCATCAGTGTAGACTGAGAATCCTGCTCCTTCGATTGGTAATGTGAGGACAGGTGCAGATGTCGGCAATTGCTTGAGTGTCTGAAAGTTCTTCTCACATTCTTTGCTCCAGACATATGGGTTCTCTTTCTGCTTAAGACGCGTAAGAGGTACAACTATCTTGGAGAAGTCTTTTATGAATCGTCTGTAATAACCAGCCAGTCCAAGAAAACTTCTTATCTCGGTGACATTGGTCGGCCTTTCCCAGTTCAGCACAGCTTCTACCTTGGAAGGGTCGACAGCGATACCATCCTTGGAAATAACATGACCCAGAAATGACACCTCCTCGAGCCAGAATTCACACTTGCTCAATTTGGCGTAGAGTTGATTGTCTCGCAAGATTTGCAGAGCGATCCTCAGATGCTCCTCATGCTCTTCCTTGGTCTTGGAGTATATGAGAATATCATCAATGAATACCACGACGAACTTGTCGAGGTAGGGCCGGTAGATGTTGTTCATTAGTTGCATAAAAGCTGCAGGAGCATTGGTTAGTCCAAAAGGCATGACTACAAATTCGTAATGACCATACCTACTCCTGAAAGCTGTCTTGTAGATATCTGCATCTTTAATCCTCATCTGATGATATCCCGATCTAAGGTCATTCTTAGAAAAATACTTTGCTCCTGATATCTGATCAAACAATTCATCGACACGCGGCAAAGGGTACTTGTTCTTGATAGTGAGATTGTTCAACTGACTGTAATCGATGCATAATCTCATGGATCTGTCCTTCTTTTTGAGATCAACACTGGTTCTCCCCAAGGAGAAGTACTCGGCCTGATAAATCCCTTTTCTAGAAGTTCCATCAATTGCTCCTTCAACTCCTTCAATTCAGCAGGGGACATCCTGTAGGGTTGGCGTGAAAACGGTGCAGCTCCAGGTACGAGATCAATTGAGAAATTCACATCTCTTTCAGGTGGAATGCTTGGCAGCTCATCAGAAAACACATCGGGGTATTCTTGCACTATATGAATGTCTGATAACGTGGTTGCTTTCTTCTCAACTACAATTGCGGCAAGAAATGCCACACAACCCTTTCTTATCATGTTTTGTGCCTTTATAGCAGAGATGAGAGACAAGTGTCTCTTGTGTCTACGTCCTGTGAAGATCAGCTTAGGGAATTCACTGAAGGAAATCTTACCTCTTCTACAATCCACGATAGCCCCATACCTGGATAGCCAGTCGACTCCCAGAATAACATCGTAACCCACCATGGGCATACAAATCAGGTCAACTCTAAGGTTAAGTTCACCAACCTTAACATCAGCTAAAGGAAAGTATTTGTTGAGTTGAGCCTTTTCTCCCAATGGTGTAGTAACAGGCAATTCAAATTGCATAGATGCAGGTTTTTCATTTAATGTATCAGCAAATGCTTGTGATATGAACGAATGTGTTGTGCCAGTATCAAACAAAACAAATGATGATTGAGAAAAGACTGGTAGTGTACCTTCCACCACGCCACCTTCCTCGGTGGTGTCCACTTCTTGCAGAGCCTACAGTCGGCCTGGCTTCTTCTGTCCCGTAGGACGCTTTTCATTTTCTTTCAGTAATGGACACTCGAAAATCCAGTGATATCGGCTCCCGCATCGAAGGCATGCACCTGCCTTCCTCCAGCACTCTTCTGTCGTGTGACCAAGCTTGTCACAATGCTTGCATCTTGGTTTGTTGTTCGGAGCAGTAGTGGTGGGGAATTTGGGCTTCCGCTCCTCGCTTGGCCCGTCAGTGATACTTAATGGCCATTTCTTGCCGTTAGTAGGCTTGCTCGATGCTCCAGAAGTTTGCTCTTTCCTAAACATTCTACCCTTGATGCGCTCAATGAGTTCAGTCACATCCTCCAGACATTGTGCTCTCCTGACCATCTCGGGATAGGTCTGAATATCAAATGGCGCAAGTTGCGTGATGTAAGCGGGCCTGAGCCCATTAAGGAATCTCTTTGCCTTCATTTGTTCTGTACTGACCAGATGATTGGCGTATCGAGACAATCGGGAGAACTGTGCTTCGTATTCAGCAACTGTGAGGTTCCTCTGCTTAAGTGCAGCAAACTCAGAGGCCTTCCTCTCTTAGACTCTTTCAGAGAAGTACTTGGAGTTAAAGTTCTCCTTGAACTCCTCCCATGTGAACTGTGCATTTGCTCGGATAGCCTCAACGGACTCCCACCACGCACGGGCGTCCCTTTCTAGCTGGAATGTTGCTAACAATAGCTTATCACCATCCGCGCATTGCATAACGCGGAAGATACGCTCAGTCTCCTTGAGCCAATTTTCTGCCTCATCAGGATCTGTGGTTCCACTGAATCGGGGTGGATTCAGATTGCGGAAGTTCCTGTGTAATTCACCAGCACCTCGGTTGTGGTTATTATTGTTGGCTCCAGCAGCTTGGAGTAAAGCCTGAGTAAGTTGTTGGATTGTTTGCTGCATGTCACGGAGTTGTGCACGCTCCTCTGCCATTGTTGAGGTTTAAGTTCCTTCAAAAGAGAATGTTTAATGTAAGTTACTGAATTTGCACTAAGTTGTGCATGTGTGAGTTCATTTTATCTTATTACCCAAGGTTCTACCCATCTCACATAAGTATGGAATTTAGACTCTAAGTCAAGTCAAGTCAAACCTAGATCATCCTATGCTTAAGAATAACCTAGGCTCTGATACCACAAAACTGTAACGCCCCGATGTGGAATATCAGAGCGGGATTACAGTTATTAAATAGTACAGAGCGAGAAATAATTGCAAATCATTGCACAAATGGAATAATACCAAATAAACTCCAATTTCATTAATAATCCACCAGTCATCATTACATCAACGTATCAGAGCCAAAACTAGGGCCTAGAGTACTTTATTTCAAATCAAACTACTACATAACGACTAACTGATTCACTAACTCATAACTACGCTAACAGACTACTACTAGATAGCACTGGTTGCTGAATGGTCACTCCTGAGCCTCCTCATCGGTCCCATCCTCGTGAGTGTGGTCATGATCCGACTCACCAGAAACACATTAAATATATACGTAGGATGAGCGAATAACGCCCAGTAGGACTTAATATCCCATGAACACGAGCATGCTTTAAATAGTTAATGGTTTAAAGGTAGGTTAACTAGAGAGTAAAGTCATGTAGAGCATGTCATGATAACGAGAGAACAATTGCAACTGGCACAGGGAAAATAGTACCACAAGAACGACAATAGAATGGCCATGTAACGATATAACATGTAAATTGCACAACAGTGCACTAGTAACGATCACGCTTGCACTTGTAGAGATAGTACTTTGATTGTCATAGATTAATCTAGATAGTAAACTGATGGTGGATGCATGTTGTAACACATCCTTGGTCATTTTAACTCCCATGGGCACTGGCACTTTTCGGGCGCTCCTCCCAGGACCTGATCGGGCCCTATTGCGTTGGTATTAGTCATTTATTTTATCTTAGACAATCATAAGAATGGCCAATAGAGTACCAAGAAGAGATAAGAGAGTACTAGACGAGATAGATGAGAGTGTAGAGAGAACGTGAACAGATGAGAGAATATAGATAGTAGATGAGATAGGGACATTCCATAAAACAATGTAAACACACGATAGTAACAGTTGCACGGCACACCACTGCGGGCCGACATTCTGGTAGAAGTCACCACCGCCCACTAGCCGTGCTGTGTACACAGGCTAGATGGTCCGACGTGATCAAATGATAAGGAAAGAACACACTAAGGCCATAGATCGTACTGATCCCTAATGTGTATCGGGTTTTGGGGTACAACCAGCTCGTTGACTAAGGACGTGCGCCAAAGCCAAGAAGACTTACGGAGGTCTTGACAAGGAGTCCCTGGCCCAGTCGAGAGTATTCCCGATGGAGAGGTGGTCCAAGTCAAGAGAAAGTGTGTAGAAAACGGGTCCGTCGTGCCTCGAGTGCTCGAAGGCCGAGGGAAAATGGTAACGGTAGATAAAATGCGCGTATAAAACGAAGACAATTGTATTTAATAAAAATAGGGTAATTTAGTCATTTATTTCGCTAATTTACCGAATACATTATTACATAATTTATCAGGGTGAAATGGCATTTAATAATGTTATGTGTGTGTAAGTGTAAAGAAATCTTGAGGATATGACAAGTCGTGCAAATATTATTTTACATAATTAAATTTATATCATTAATGTCATTTATTAATTCACCAAGTCGAATTAACTATAACATGGGTTAATCATGGCTAATTAAGGAGTATAAACCTTAAACAACAGGGCATATGCACAATTTTTCAATTCTGGTCGGATTCTTGAAAACGCGGCGGACTTACCCGTCGCGATTCAAGTCGCGACAGGGCGGTCGGGCGCGACACGGGGCCTGGCCGGTCTGGCCCGGTCCGGAATGGAATCGCGGCGGCTTATGCCACCACGTTCTTGACGCGACGCCATCGGCCGGCGCGACCCCGCTGATATCACGGCGGATCGCGCCGTCGCGATACCAAGTGGGTTTGCCCTTTTTCCATTTTTCCCAGGGCGAGTCCTCTGTGATATATGGATGTTCTAAATTCCATATAAAATAGCACGGTGATCCAAAAAGTACGAAACTAGTTTTAAACAAAAGTAGACATATAGATCTATCAACATGCACGATTAATTTGGAAATAAACAAGGTTTGGGCAGATTTGATCATGTTACTTTTTGGTGACCTAAACATGCATAGTCAATGTTCAATGAATTAATTAATGATGGATACATGATAAAAAATTCTGAAACTAAGGGCGTTCAAAAGCTAACAAGATGTAGTATTTATGATAATTTTATCATGGTATGAAGCTAAGCATGAATGAGGTTCACAAACCAACAAGAAGGGTTAGGTGCATGGATCTAATAGGGATTCAAAGAATTAATTCTCCCTCATGGGAGATCAAAATAGAATGAAACTAGGGACGTTTGAAAGCTATTGCACTGTAGTATTAATGAGAATTTTCTCATAGCATGGGAACAAGTACGTGTGGGGAATTAGAGAGAATATGAGATTTCGGGTTCATGGTGACAGTAGGTAAATTCGCCCAAATAGATAAGCAGAACACAACGAAACCATAGGGCTTTTGAAGAGATACATGAAGGCTACCTAGGATAATTTTTACATGATTTTGGCTTGAGAGATTGCCTACCTTTTTCGTGGAGTAAGAAAGCCCTAGTTTGATGACGAAAAAGAAGAGAAAAATCCAAGCTCCAAGCCTCCTCCTCTCCTTGCTCTTCGTCCAGAACTTCTCCTCTTCATCTCCAAAGAGCTTAGACACGAACTAGGGTTGCTAGGGTCGAAATTTGGGAGTATATGGTGTTGCCCAGCTAACTAGCCCAGAGGGGGGGTGAATGGGTTAATAAAAACTTCGATCTCTAATTAAAATCTGTTCACTGAAAGGATTGCACAACTTGATAACAAGGTTAGAGTTAGAGCAAATAAGACAACAATCACACAAAAACACACCCACAAGACACAAGGATTTTTATCCTGGTTCGGAACTCCTCTCCACAGGAGACCTACGTCCAGTCCCTGAGCAATATCTCAGGTTTTCACTACCAAGGGTACAATCCCCCTTAAGGATCTTTACACCCAGCCTCAACTGGTCTTCCTTCAGCCTGAAGGGAACAACAACCACCCTGGATACCACCAGGTCTTCCTTCGTCCAGAAGGGAACACAACCAAACAAGAAAAGGGTGTGGAAACAGGCTTCAGACTCTAGCTTGACCAGCTACACACTGAAGCTACCAAGCCCCGAGAGAGAAAGAGATTTAACAAGGTTTTTCTCTCCAAGGACTACACAAGCTCTCACAAATGAGAAAATTCTAATTGAGCACAGAGAGCTAAGAGCTTAGAACAAGGTTGGAGTGGAGGCTTCGCTCTTCTTCAATGTTCTAAAGAATCTAAGAGATGGATTTCTTTCTTCTTCTAAAGTCAAGCGTTGTTGCTCACTTGTCACTTTTTCTTTTCTGTCTTGAGTCTTCTATTTAAACTGATGATTCAAATTCGAACGTTGAAGTGTCCGTTGTCTCTTATCCTTGTGTACGTTAGACTGGTCACTGAGGAAGCTTCTGATCGTCAGTCTTTTATCCTTGTGTACACGCCAAAGAGATGTCATAGAACTTTGTATCTTGTGTCCAACGTTGTCCAGATGAGTCTTGTCAGATATCTGTAAGCATATCATCAATAAATAGAGGACAGCTAAGACTGCTGTCTATTGTTAGTTGAGATGGAACAGATATTGCAGTATATAGCAAAGCTCCTTTCTGTCTAAAAAAGTACGTAGACAGAGTAGCATAGAAATGGAAGATATTGTCTGCATGCATGGGAGATACGATCAGAGAGCATTTAATGCATAGCAGTCAACGGACAAGATATGACTTTGACTTTTCAACGCTATTAAAAGGCATTATACTGATGCATCAAGAAATTCGATAAAAAGAATCTTGCTGACTTCATAACTTATGAAATCGTTATGAATTATAGCAAGTCGTTATGAACTGTAAGGAAATCGTTGTGATAACTTATGAAGTCGTTACAACAAGCAAGTCGTTGCGAGTTCTAAAGAAATCGTTACAAGAAATCGTTATGACTGTCAAGTTGTAAGGAAATCGTTACAAGAAATCGTTATGACTGTCAAGTTGTAAGGAAATCGTTACACGAAATCGTTATGACTATCAAATTGTAAGGAAATCGTTATACGAAATCGTTACACAAAGCAAGGCGTTATGAACAGTAAAGAAATCGTTATGAACTCTAAAGAAATCGTTATGAACTCTAAAGAAATCGTTATGACTATAGGGTCGTTGCGAGTTCTAAAGAAATCGTTACGAAGTCTAAAGAAATCGTTACGGCTAGAGAGTCGTTGCGAGTTCTAAAGAAATCGTTACGAGGTCTAAAGAAATCGTTACGGCTAGAGAGTCGTTGCGAGTTCTAAAGAAATCGTTACGAGGTTTAAAGAAATCGTTACGGCTAGAGAGTCGTTGCGAGTTCTAAAGAAATCGTTGCGATGTCTTAAAGAGTCGTTGCGATATCGATTTGTTTTGAGTTTTCCGGTCAAAGAGGAAATCGTTCTGCTTATCAAAGAAGTCGATGCGATATCGATTTGTTTTGAGTTTTCCGGTCAAAGAGGAAATCGTTCTGCTTATCAAAGAAGTCGATACAAAGACTTGGATAGAAGTGTGATGAGACTTACCAGATTGTCTTGAACTTTCATATTTCTTTTATTTCCTGTTCTCAAGGCTCAAGTAATCCATTAGTGTTATTTTGTTAATCATCAAAATTAATATATAAATAAATGGAAATATTTATTATGGGGACAGTTTGGTCATCAATCTCCCCTTTTTGATGATGACAAAATATACTAAACATCATACAAAAAATGAAATATGTTTTTCAGATTTACTTTAGTTGTCTCCCCCATTTTGTCATTAAGCAAAAAGATAAGCTGTGAGACAAAGAAGAGAGAAAGATTTATATTAGGATGGAGAAAGATAATACAGAGGAGATAACAAGGAGGCATGCTGTGAGACAACAGCCCATGCCTTGATCTCAAGATCCTCAAAAATTTGCAGAAAAACGCCAGAGGCAACTGAGAAGGAGGGTCCCATGGAAGGGATGTTCCTCTGAATGTAGAGTTGCCTTTGCTGCTCTAAGAATTCTCCATACTGAGTTTTGTCCAAGAAGAATCTGTAGTAAGTACTCTTACCAAAACTGGCCCTATGGAGAAATCTGTCCAAGGAAATTGGATAGTGAATCTTTTGATTTAACAGATCTGCTTTAGGCATAGAAAGCAGAATATCTAGATGCCCATACAGCATAGATCTCTGGTATGGGTGCGATGGAATTTAGATCCATAAAGGCTTCTGCAGAAAGAGCAGGCTTCCTCTGACTAACTAGATCTTGATTGATAGCTTCCAATTGCTGATAAGAGGCCTGATAGAGGAGCTCCCATTCTGATGAGGTGAGTCTTTCACACTCAGAAATGAGTGGAGCTAAGATCTGAGAAGACATGCGGCCAGAGTGGTATTCTCTGAAGATGAACCGCAAAAAGGAAGGAGATCTGTCCTGCTTGGCTGACATCCTGCCCATCTGTCTTGCAAACATATCTAGAGCATGTGACCCAGCATCGGAATCAAATACTAAAGAGTGCAGCTTCGGCAGAAGAACTGGAAAATCGACCTTGAAAGAGACAAAGTCTACCTTAAGAGGAAGGTTGAGAGGGATTTCTGATTTCAGCACAGTAATCTGCGAATGGAACTGGCAAAACTGAACTTCTGGAATTTTGTTCAAGTAACAGAAGTCACTGTACAGCTGAAAAGCTCTGGCAATGCGAATTTCCTTCAAAATGAAGGATCCCCAAGAGTTCTTGTGCTGGATGATAAACCACTCAGAGAAGGTGAGTGGGTGAGCTCTGTGAGAGAGGGATTCGGCCCTTGCAGTCAGGTATTTTTCATACTGAGCCTTATTTCCTTTGATAGCTGCCCACTGATCTTCAGTCTTGAACTCAGTGCCCTCAAAGATTTTGGATTTGAAAGCTTGGGATATCTGAGTAAAAGGAAGAACAATGTCCAGGTGTTCGGATAGGTTGAGAAAAGGAATACCATAAATGGTAGAAAGAATGCATTTTTGGAGGTATTCTTTGTAGATAGGTCTTCTCTTAGGATCAAGAGTAAGAGAGTACCATAAAGGAGGGTATAGAGGAACAGAAGGAGTGCTTAGAGATGAGGAGGTTTTTCTCTTTTTCTTGGCAGGACTGGGAGGGTCAGTCCTGTGAATGTGAGAGGCTGTGGAAAGAATGTTGAGGAGGGTGTTCCTTTCAAAATTGTCTGGAACATTGGTGTCAAAGACACCAAGAGGCAGAGGTTTATCTGGAGGAAAGATAACAGAATTAAGAGGAGTAGGAGGATAGAAAAGATGTTTAGGATTAAAGGAAGAGGTTGGTTGAAGAGGAGGTGTTTGAATTTTAATAGGTGAAGGTTTGGGAGTTAATGAGGATGGAGCTGAGATGTGAGCTGGAGTAGGAGAGAAGGAGGGTTGAGATGAAGTAGAGGATGAGGAAGGTTGGGTGCGAGGCATGGGATGTTTTATGGTTGGTGGAGCAGGAGGTGCAGTAGAAGGAGATGAAGGTGTGGAGAGGGTTGGAGTGGCAAGAGATGAAGTATCAGGGGCCTTGGAGACTGACACTGGCTCTTTCCCTTTGGCCTGACTCTCTCTGACTGCTGAAGAGGGTCCTGAAGACCCTGAGGCTGCCACTGGTCCTGGTGACCTCACTACAGATGGCCCTGATGGCCCTGACCCTTGAGCAGATGGCCCTGCTGGCCCTGGTGGCCGAGGAGCAGCTGGTCTGCCCGGAGACATCCCACTGGACTTAGACAAAACACCCAGCATAGACTTCATGTCAGACAATTCTTTATTGAAGTACCTCATTGCATTTCTTATTGAAGATACGTCTGAGGAAGTTGAGGCTTGATTGGTAACAATGCCTTGAATGCTAGACTGAACTGATGCCAAGATCTCTCCTTGGGTTTTAGCAAGGCCATAACATGCTTCAACTTCACTTTTCTATGGCCCTTCCTTGACCTCCTGTGAACAACTCTTTTCTGCTTACCTTGTTGAGAGACAGGCTCCTCTAGATTTATATTGCTTGCACTTGGGCCTTCACTAACATCAACCTTGGCTGGAGCTGGGATTTTCTGAGTAGGTGTAACATTCTCAGGAATATCTTCATTCACAGGCTTCTCAATCTCAGCTTGCTCCCCCTGAATGGGAGCAGGGACTCAATATTTAAATGCTCCCCCTGAGCAGGAGCTTCTTCCAAAACACCTTTTCCAAGTGGCCTTCTGCCACGGATTCAGACACTTCAGGTTCTACTCTACTTTGCTCCCCTTGGCTAGGAGCTTCTTCCATGACTACATCTTGTTGAGTACCTACTTGTATCTCAACATCAGCAACTTGTTCAGACTGAACTGTCGAATGACTAGGTGCCACAGCTTCTTCTTCAACACATCCACCTTCTTTAGAAGTGGCTAAGGTGGAGGGAATGGAGTCCAATACCTCTTTTAAGATAGAGGCAACTAAGGTGGTGGGCAAGGAGTCTGCCACACCAGCTGCACCTACTTCCACTTGAGCTTCGGATTGGCATTCCACAACTGGTACTTCTACTGCAGCTGATTTTACTGGTTCTTGTTCTGCTGCTACTACTTCTTCTTCTGCTGCTGCTGCTTGCTCTGCTGCTACTTCTGGAATATCTTCAATAACTGCTTCTCCTTCAGCCACAGAGGACTTTGACCAAACTCCTTCTTGCACTGAAAAACCGCTTTTCTTTAGATTTCTGGACCTTATTGACTGGCCCATCTTTTCAGCTACTGCTCCTGACAAATCTACTCCAAAGTGCTTGAAAACCTTGGTCAGTAGATGAGCATACGGAAGGGAAACATTCAACTTGCTCTTTGTTTCCCATAACTGAGCATGTGCAAACATCATTCGCTCAATCATCACTGCAGCCAGGTTTATCTCTTTGTTCTGGATTGCCCAGAACATTATGTCCGAATCTGCCCAGTGCATGAAGAAAAGGTAGCACTACGAGGTACTAAGATTTGGCAGACTATAAAGTGAAGCAATCTATTGAATGCGGACATCTGATTAATATCAAGCTTCCCATCCTTCAACTTAAAATCCTGGACCGATAATCCCGAGACCTTTGACTTCATCATTCACAGAGTGAATGCCACTAAATCCAGAGGTCTTCACTCCAAACAGATCACGCAAAAGCTCATGGGTTATTCTGATTTGGATGCCCTTGACAGAGGAAACAAGGGACCCATCTGCTTCTGACTTCAGACAAATGTAGAAGGCTTTCACCAAGTCCGGGTAGCTTACCTCACTGAAGGTGACCACATCCATCCACTGCAATCTTCTTAGAGTATCAACTAGCCTGGCCATGCCACTCTTCTCAAGATTCTGAACATCTACTGCCTTATTTCCGCAAATCTTCGTCTTCACAAACGTAAATCTTTCTTGCTCCCTTGGGGATAAATACTCAGCACTGTAGCCCCCAACACTTCCGGAGATCAACGGAGCGGCCATGGGTGCAGAGAAGAAAAGATTCTGGAAGGGAGGATGATGGAAGGGATGGAAGTTTTCGAAGGAATTCTTCGCGGGAAGAGAAGAAGGCTTCGAAAGTTGCAGAGAGTCGATCCCAAAATCGTTAGGGCATCGGCTTTGGGTGAACAGATAGAGGATAAAAAGGGTAAAGGTAGAAGACGAGTCGATCCCAGAGCGATTTGGATAAAATAATATTACTTTATTGAAAGGAGGAGCGCCAAAGGCGGTAAAGATAGAAAGCGACAAAAAGGTTTGACAAGTCAAACAACTTTTACACAGAAGCGGTCAAAGCATATAGATAACTGAGTTTTGCTTAACTTTAACGGAGAGAGAGCTTTCATTTAATCTGAAAAATTTATATGTCAATAAAATCACAGAAATTCTTTCACAAATTGCACATCCCTAGTTCCCTTCTAAGAGATGTAAATCTCTCTTCAGGTAGGGCTTTTGTGAAGATATCTGCCAATTGACCATTTGTATCTATAAACGAAATTTCTAAATTACCACTAGCTACATGGTCTCGAATAAAATGGTATCTTACCTCAATGTGCTTCGTCCTTGAGTGTTGAACTGGATTTTTGGTGAGGTTGATGGCACTTGTATTATCACACAATAGAGGAATTGATTTGATGTGAATGCCGAAATCTTCAAGTTGTTGCTTTATCCAAAGAAGTTGTGTACAGCAACTTCCAGCAGCAACATATTCTGCCTCAGCTGTTGATAGAGCTACTGAATTTTGTTTCTTGGATGTCCATGATATTAAGCATCCTGCAAGAAACTGACAACATCCACTGGTGCTCTTTCTATCTACTTTGCAACCAGCATAATCAGCATCTGAATATCCTATTAGATTTATCTCACAAGATCTAGGATACCAGAGACCTAAGTCATGAGTTCTAGCTAAATATCTAAATATTCTTTTTACAGAAATTAAGTGAGACTCTCTAGGGTCTGCCTGATATCTAGCACACATGCATACACTGAACAAAATGTCTGGTCTACTGGCAGTTAAGTAAAGTAATGATCCTATCATACCTCGATAATTCTTTTGATCTACCTTTTTACCTTTTTGATCACTGTCCATTCTGGTTGATGTGCTCATTGGAGTTGATAATGGCTTTGCATCTTCAAATCCAAATTTCTTTAACAGCTCTTTGGTGTACTTTGCTTGACAGATATGAGTGCCATCCTTCCCTTGCTTGATTTGCAATCCAAGGAAGTAGCTTAGCTCCCCCATCAAGCTCATTTCGAATTCTCCCTGCATAAGCTTTTCAAAGTACTTGCAAAGAGATTCATCAGTAGATCCAAAAATAATATCATCTACATAGATTTGTACAAGAAGTATATGTTTAACCTTAGATTTTATAAATAATGTACTATCTACTTTACCTCTAGTGAAACCATGATTTAATAAGAAAGTACTGAGCCTTTCATACCAGGCTCTAGGAGCTTGCTTTAAACCATATAAAGCCTTATGTAGTTTAAATACATGATTTGGAAATTCAGTGTCATCAAAACCTGGAGGTTGTTCAACATAAACTTCCTCCTTGATGAAACCATTTAAAAAGGCTGATTTGACATCCATTTGAAAAAGTTTTAAACCAAATGCAGATGCATAAGCAAGTAAAATCCTAATGGCCTCAAGTCTAGCTACAGGTGCATAAGTTTCATCGAAATCTATGCCTTCCTCTTGGGAGTAGCCTTGAGCCACCAATCTGGCTTTGTTCCTTAAGATTATTCCAGACTCATCCAGTTTATTTCTGAACACCCACTTGGTGCCAATAACTGAATGATTGGATGGTCTAGGAACAAGTGACCATACTTGGTTTCTCTTGAACTGATTTAGTTCATCTTGCATGGCTAATATCCAAGATTCATCAGATAAAGCTTCATTGACTGTCTTAGGCTCTATTTGAGAAACAAATGCTAAATAATCGCATGGAATTACATTACCTCTAGTTCTTACCCCTACAGATGGATCACCAATGATGTTTTCAGGAGGGTGATCTTTCTGATGTCTCCATTCCTTTGGAAGATCTTCATGTTGGATTTCTGTTTGCTGCAGTTCTTCCAGAGTTGGATCCTCTTTGTCCTTAATTGAAGTATTCTTTAATTTTTCGGACAAGTCATCTGCATCATCAATGTCACTAATTTCTTCCTTTTTCAAGGAAGAGTTAGATTCATCAAAAATAACATGTATTGATTGTTCAATCAATAAGGAACGTTTATTGAAAACTCTATAACCTTTGGGTTTAGAAGAGTACCCCATGAAGATGCCTTCATCTGATTTTGCATCCAACTTACCAATGTCCCTTTTTCCATTGTTATGGATGAAGCAAGGACATCCAAATATTCTGAAATGGCTAATCTTTGGCTTCTTTTCTTTGTAAAGTTCATAAGCAGTCTTCTTCAGAATTGGCCTGATCATCACTCTATTTATGATATAACATGCAGTGTTGATAGCTTCGGCCCAGAAATATCTTGGCAGATCATATTCTGACAACATGGTTCTTGCCATATCCAAAAGAGTTCTGTTTTTCCTCTCAGCAATTCCATTCTGTTGAGGTGTCCTTGGAGCTGAGAAGTTGTGCTCAATTCCTTGATCATCACAGAATTTCGTAAACTTTTCATTCTAAAACTCACCACCATGATCTGATCGAATAGAGACAATTGAGAATTTCTGATCTTTCTGAACTTTCTTACTGAAGCTGACAAAATTTTCAAATGTGTCATCTTTGTGCTCTAAAAAGGATACCCAAGTGAATCTTGAATAATCATCAACTATTACAAATCCAAAATTCTTTCCTCCCAAACTGGTAGTCCTCATTGGCCCAAATAAATCCATGTGAAGTAGTTCTAAGGGCTTTGAGGTGGTTACTACGGTCTTTGATTTGAAGGAGCTCTTGGTGTGCTTTCCTCTTGCACAAGGTCTGCAAATGCTATCCAATCTGAAATTTACCTTTGGCAGTCCTTCAACTAGTTTTCTCTTTCTTAGCTTGTTCAACCCATCCAAGCTGCAGTGGCCCAATCTTCTGTGCCACAACTCAGTTGATTGATCTTTACTAGCTGCCAAACACACATCTTGATCCTTGAGTTCCTCGAGATATAGAACATACAAATTTCTTTCTCTGTAGGCTTCAAATATGACTGCACCATCCTTTAAGATACTGCATTTTGATTCTTGAAACTGAATTTGATGGCCTTTGTCACACAACTGGCTGATGCTGATGAGATTGTGCTTTAACCCTTTGACCAGCATAACATCTTCAATTACTGATTTTCCTTTGATGTTCACGGATCCACTTCCTATTACAACTCCTTTTCCATTGTCTCCATATGTGACTGTACCTTCTTCAGCTTGGAGATCGATAAATATCTTCTTGTTGCCTGACATATGCCTTGAGCACCCACTATCCAAATACCATTTGGATGCTCGAGGGTTATCCTGAAATGAGAACATCAAGCTTTAGGTACCCAAATTCTTTTGGGTCCTGATTGGTTAGTATCATCAACTTTACCTTTTAATATCCATTTTTTATGTCTTGTTGGGCATGTAATTTTAATATGTCCTAACTTGTTGCAGTGACTGCAGCAGGATAACTTAGTTACTTTTTCTATATATTTGAAATCAGCTTTGTATGCTATATCTTGTTCGGGTACAAATTTTGGTGTTGGATATGTTTTAGGGTATATTATGGTTTCTTCATTGTCTGGGGGTGTATATCCTAATCCATTTTTCTTTTTACCCGATCTCCTAGCACCTTTTAATATTAAAGAGTTTTTACCATTGGTAAATTTTTCTAGTGTACTTGATAGATTATCATTTTCTTTATTTAGTCTTTCTATTTCTATTTTAAGTTCACCTAAGTCTTCTTGTTTTTCTAGATGATTTATTTTCTTATTTTTCTCTTTTAAATCTTCACATAATAATTCATTTCTTCTTTTATGTTCAGTAATTTGTTTTTCAAGTTCTTCATTTTCTGTTCTTAGGTCTGAGTTTGTATTTTCTAAACAGATTATATTTTTCTTACTAGTTTTAAGTAATTTGCATACTTCTTTGTATTTTTCATAAAGTTCATTAAAAGCATTTTCCAAATTATCAGAATCTGAATCATTGCATGAATCAAAAGAAGAGTCAGAAGTTACCTTGTCTTCGGTGTTGGCCATGAGAGCCAAGTTGGCTTCTTCACCTTCACTGCTCGAGCTTGACTCACTGTCTGAGTCACTGCTGTTCTCCCAAGCAGCTGCCATTGCTTTCTTTTTGTACTTCTTAAATCTTCTGAAGTTGTCCTTCTTCTTGTGATCACTCTTTTTGATCATGGGACAATCTGCCTTGATGTGTCCAGGCTTCTTGCATTCATAACAGATCACTTCTCCTTTCTTTTGATCCTTTACTTCTGGTTTTCTAAAGTCTTTGTTTTTCTTAAAAAATTTCTTCCGGACTGATATTTCTTTTTCTTTGCTAGAATCCTTTGAAGTCTTCGAGACAGCATGGCTTCTTCATCATCACTGTCTTTACTACTCTCACTATTATCCAAGGATTCTTCTGAATTATCTTCACTTGCTTTGAGAGCATTTGATTGTTTCCTTCTGCTGGAGGATTCTCCTAATCTCTCCATGTTTATCTCGTGAGCCATGAGAGATCCTATTAGCTTTTCCAATGACATTAATTTTAAATCATTGGCTTCTTCAATGGCTGTTACCTTCGGAGTCCATGAAGATGGTAAAGATCTGAGGACTTTTCTAACCATATCTGGTACATCATAAACCTTTCCCAAACCAGCTAATCCATTTGTGATGTCTGTGAATCTGCTGAACATCTGAGTTATTGATTCACCTGTCTGCATCTGAAATCTTTCATATTGAGCTACTAGAATATCTATTCTTGTCTCCTTTACCTTGTCTGTCCCTTCATAGGTAATTCTGAGCTTTTCCCACATCTCCATTGCGGATTTGCAGGCTGAGACTCTATTGAACTCTTTCTTGCTTAGGGCACAGCATAATATGCTCTTGGCTTTGCAGTTTAAGGATATTCTTTTCCTATCATCATCTGTCCACTGAGCCTTAGCGTTTGTGACCAAAAGATCACCTTCTTCTACAATGGACCAGATTGTGTAATCATGACCTTGTAGAAAATATTCCATTCTAGTCTTCCAGTATGTGTAATCTTCTCCATCGAACAAGGGAGGCCTGTTGACTGACTGACCTTCGAAGTTGCTTTGGGCTGCCATTGATCTTTGCTCTTCAGATCGTTGGATCTTCTTCTTTGTCGAAGAGACGGGCTCTGATACCACTTGTTGCCCAGCTAACTAGCCCAGAGGGGGGGTGAATGGGTTAATAAAAACTTCGATCTCTAATTAAAATCTGTTCACTGAAAGGATTGCACAACTTGATAACAAGGTTAGAGTTAGAGCAAATAAGACAACAATCACACAGAAAACACACCCACAAGACACAAGGATTTTTATCCTGGTTCGGAACTCCTCTCCACAGGAGACCTACGTCCAGTCCCTGAGCAATATCTCAGGTTTTCACTACCAAGGGTACAATCCCCCTTAAGGATCCTTACACCCAGCCTCAACTGGTCTTCTTCAGCCTGAAGGGAACAACAACCACCCTGGATACCACCAGGTCTTCCTTCGTCCAGAAGGGAACACAACCAAACAAGAAAAGGGTGTGGAAACAGGCTTCAGACTCTAGCTTGACCAGCTACACACTGAAGCTACCAAGCCCCGAGAGAGAAAGAGATTTAACAAGGTTTTTCTCTCCAAGGACTACACAAGCTCTCACAAATGAGAAAATTCTAATTGAGCACAGAGAGCTAAGAGCTTAGAACAAGGTTGGAGTGGAGGCTTCGCTCTTCTTCAATGTTCTAAAGAATCTAAGAGATGGATTTCTTTCTTCTTCTAAAGTCAAGCGTTGTTGCTCACTTGTCACTTTTTCTTTTCTGTCTTGAGTCTTCTATTTAAACTGCTGATTCAAATTCGAACGTTGAAGTGTCCGTTGTCTCTTATCCTTGTGTACGTTAGACTGGTCACTGAGGAAGCTTCTGATCGTCAGTCTTTTATCCTTGTGTACACGCCAAAGAGATGTCATAGAACTTTGTATCTTGTGTCCAACGTTGTCCAGATGAGTCTTGTCAGATATCTGTAAGCATATCATCAATAAATAGAGGACAGCTAAGACTGCTGTCTATTGTTAGTTGAGATGGAACAGATATTGCAGTATATAGCAAAGCTCCTTTCTGTCTAAAAAAGTACGTAGACAGAGTAGCATAGAAATGGAAGATATTGTCTGCATGCATGGGAGATACGATCAGAGAGCATTTAATGCATAGCAGTCAACGGACAAGATATGACTTTGACTTTTCAACGCTATTAAAAGGCATTATACTGATGCATCAAGAAATTCGATAAAAAGAATCTTGCTGACTTCATAACTTATGAAATCGTTATGAATTATAGCAAGTCGTTATGAACTGTAAGGAAATCGTTGTGATAACTTATGAAGTCGTTACAACAAGCAAGTCGTTGCGAGTTCTAAAGAAATCGTTACAAGAAATCGTTATGACTGTCAAGTTGTAAGGAAATCGTTACAAGAAATCGTTATGACTGTCAAGTTGTAAGGAAATCGTTACACGAAATCGTTATGACTATCAAATTGTAAGGAAATCGTTATACGAAATCGTTACACAAAGCAAGGCATTATATAAAGAATCGTTATGAACTCTAAAGAAATCGTTATGAACTCTAAAGAAATCGTTATGAACTCTAAAGAAATCGTTATGAACTCTAAAGAAATCGTTATGAGAGTCGTTGCGAGTTCTAAAGAAATCGTTACGAGGTCTAAAGAAATCGTTACGGCTAGAGAGTCGTTGCGAGTTCTAAAGAAATCGTTACGAGGTCTAAAGAAATCGTTACGGCTAGAGAGTCGTTGCGAGTTCTAAAGAAATCGTTGCGATGTCTTAAAGAGTCGTTGCGATATCGATTTGTTTTGAGTTTTCCGGTCAAAGAGGAAATCGTTCTGCTTATCAAAGAAGTCGATGCGATATCGATTTGTTTTGAGTTTTCCGGTCAAAGAGGAAATCGTTCTGCTTATCAAAGAAGTCGATACAAAGACTTGGATAGAAGTGTGATGAGACTTACCAGATTGTCTTGAACTTTCATATTTCTTTTATTTTCTGTTCTCAAGGCTCAAGTAATCCATTAGTGTTATTTTGTTAATCATCAAAATTAATATATAAATAAATGGAAATATTTATTATGGGGACAGTTTGGTCATCATATGGCTAACTATAGGAGTCCTAGCCATTAGAAGAGTCCTCCCTTCCATTAAACTCTGAATTTCCTTCTTTATCTCCCACTTTCTCTTATTTATCCACCTAATAGAGTTGGGAAGGGATCCAATTTTGTGGGTAAAGATTTAGGATAAGTGTATGACTCTTTTTAGGATAGATATGACTTATTTTAATAGCTAATTTGACCCTTTTCTATTTATTAATTAATTAGATACGAATTTAACCTATTTACCTCTCATCCCATGATGGGCTCTCCTCTTTTGGGCCCAATAAACCATGTTAGGACCATTAGTACAACCCATTGCTAATTTAGCTTAATTGGGCTTTGATTTAAATCATTCTAATTCTATTTATTCCCCTTTTTATTCCATTACTTCTATTTTCCTTATTATAAAAATAGGAAAAAAAATTATTTGGGTTTTAAAAATCAAGGGTGCTACATACGGTTTTGCACAAGAATGGTTGAGATTGAAGATGCAGACGGTATTTGCGAGTAGGACTGAAGATTCCATTACTTGGCCAGAGTTTTTAGGAGGTTCAATGATACTTTCTTTCTAGTTTAGATCCAGCAAGCAAAAAGGGAGCAGTTTAGAACATTACAGCAAGGAAATTTATCAGTATTGGAGTATCAGATGCGATTTATGACATTGAGTAGGAATGCACCATACGTGGTTACGGATAATGCAATGATGGTTGAGTATTTCATTCGAGGTTTGCGACAGGAGTTGCACGATGCAGTGATTCTCCTCATGTGTAGAATAGTGGAAGAAGCGGCTCAGCGAGCAGCTATTTTAGAGCAAGTTCCATCAACTGAAGTACTCCACCATTACAGATACATGCCCATCCACTATGAGCAGGTTGTACCACTGAGGTTTTTGTCATCATGATGGACGTAGCCTGCTCCACTGAAGTTTTTTTCATAACAACCTTTCAATAGGATTGTCATCTTGCCAATCTATCCTTCTTCATGGGCACGGGAGTTGCCACCTTTGAACCCTATATATACCCCCTTCCTACGTCCTTAGCAGAGGGGGGAAGTCCATTCAGATTAAAGGGCCGCCAGGCTGCCTCATTTCAGGCTAAGAGAGATTTTCAACATCCAAAGAGAAAAAAGGGAGGTGCTGCTCGCGGTGGCTGCTTCTTCTTCTACTTCAACAAAGATGCTCTTCAAGCCCAAGGCTTAGCCCAGCATAGGAGGGCTGTCTTCTTCCTTCCTGTCTTTTATTTTCTTTTGCATGCATTCTCTTTCACACATACGCACTCACTCACGTAGGCATTTCCTTCTACCTATCAAAAAGGGGTTTAAAAGAAAAGGAGGGGGAGAAACGACCATAATCTTTGGTATTTTACCCTCTCAAGCTCCAATCAGTATGGTTCCCCCCATTTGCATGTGTATAATCCAGTGTTTTAAACTTTTGCTGCATTTCTTTTAGGCTAATGGGTCTCTTTTGTGTTATTTTGCAAGAAGAACTGAAGATCCAACTGTGGAGCCCTTATCTTTGTCCAGTTGAAGGAAAAGGAGTGAAGAATCTATCATCTCCATACCGAGGCGTTATACGATCACATCTCCTCTGGCGGAGGTAAAAAGTTCCTGGCGATCACACCCCTTTTCGTTCATTTCTTTCTTTCTCTACTATTTTCGCCTCTAAGAGACGCCATCTATAGGAGGGACCTTAGTATCTTTCGAATGATCTCTGCATCTATGTAGACCTTTCCAAGAGCTTTGAGTCCATTTGTAATTTCAGTGAGACGTGCGAATATCTCAGAGATAGACTCAATGGGCTCCATCTTGAACAATTATTGTGGATGTACAAGGAGATTGTGTGACGGACTGAGTTGCTCAAACCCATTAAACCAATAAAGAGCTTGACCTGAGTCCGCCTCCCGCGATCGAGCCGTAGCCTCGCAAGGGGTAACACACACATGTCCGTGGAAACACAAAGGAACATATTGATTCACATATATGATTTACAAATTCACATATATTCATACTAAATTTACATAGCCACATTTCAACAAAAGCCAAGAAAAGTACAAGATCCTGGGGCATACCTCGAGGTACAACTGAAACAGAGCTACACTGCTGGAGGTGCTGGCCCAACGCCGCCGCGATGTGGCTCCGAACTGGAAGACGGTAGCGAAATCTCCTCCTCTCCTTCACCTGTCGAGAGTAGAAGTGAGCCTCGCAAGTCACTAGCTCAGTAGGGAAACTCCCCCAAAAAAACTGAGCAAACCAACACAAGTGCGTAAACAGAAGGCTACGCTAGTAATTTGTATAGCACAAGCTAACAGACTATTAAAGCGGTAAACACCACTTACCGTTCGCCGACAACGTAAAATAACATTAATAGATAAACAGCAAACCACAACCATGAGTACGTGCTAAAGTAGAGACCGCCACACTCGAGTCACGTAGACTGGTTCGCGACACCAACTACTGACTCGGACAAAACTACATAGGTCTACCTCTCAGCCTCGCAGCCACGGACGGAAGGTCCAACTTCCGCTCCACAAGAACAAAACAAACAACTGTGGAGGTCAACCAACACCACAACCTGTGGACCACACAGCCATAGGCCCATGCCTGGCACCTCTAGGGACTCTGGCCAGAGCTCCCTAGAGTGACGCACTGGAAATAGGACTAGCTGGGGACCAGTGACGTCTACTGGTGTCCACACCCCCAACTAAGAGCACGCTACAAGCGACAAACACAAACTCAAGTCACTGTCCTACTGTCGTCTTCACTTATCCGGATGTACAACTCAAACAACGGAGTGAGGGTGTCCAGCACAGACGACACAGACCTCGACGGTACAACACAAGTACCGGGACAAGCCCCGAGCTAACAACCTGGCTCACACAGAACCTGGGGCACCCAACTGAGGAGGTAACCACGGCAGGCATCGTACTACTCGCCACGCACACAGAAACCACGTGCACACCACACAAACCACGTGAAATCTCACGTCAACCTCATGTACAACCTACCCACAACACGTAAACTCAACACACACCTCGTGGACAGTACGCCAACGCGTATGCCACTTGCTAGCTACGTAATCAGTACGCTAGCCTCGGAAACAACACGCTCCCAGAGCGTCACAAGTGCCAATGCACCACTCGCCATTACTATACACATCGAATAATGACAATAAGATATTCACACAGCTGAAACCATGCACAAACTGACCTCTCGACTGAGGTCGCGACATAGGGCTCTGTCGCCTTCAGAACGCGATGCCCCGATGTGTCACGTTCATAAACTGAACGCGACGGGTCAGCCTGTCATGACCTTGTCGCGACAGGGGGTTCCGTCGCCTTCGCAAGCAGGAACCCTAATCCGAGGAACACCCTCCGGATTACCACCCCACACCTTGCAAACCACCCTTAATTCACGTATTTCATGCTTTAATGAGGTTCCTAGCATGATATCTATTGTTATTTACGCAAATAACACTTTACATGATTGCTACACGCAATCCACAGCCCAAAAACAGGAGGAATCACCCTACCTCCTCGAAGAACACAAAGAACAGCAATCCTCCGGTGTTTCCCCTGCTCCACACACGGTCCTTGCGGCGAGAAGACGCCCAAAAACCTCGTTCCAATGCCAAGTCGCCCCCAGAAGCCCACACAACCTCTCCCCCTGGCCAAACAGAGCATACCCAGCTCTGTCTGGCCAGCAAGGGTTTAAGAGCTTACTGCGGTTAAGAATGCGACCGACCCCTCCGTCGCGACCAGATCGCGACGGGCCTGGGTGTCACCTTCTTAGGGCTGACGTCTGCAGGTCACTCGACGTGCGACATGCGACACACATGCAGACGATCAGTGCCTTTGGGCGGCAACAGGAACGTGACATGCAGGACCGTCGCGTTCAGAACGCGACGTCCCTCCTTGTCGCGTTCACAAATAGTGAACTGAGGGGTACTGTGGGCCCAAACAGCCGGCCCAGTAAGCCCCAAAAACCTGCGTAGAAACCTAGAACACACCACATTGGCCACACTCTGGCCACCACAAACACTAAACACAGAATCCACATGGATCCTAAAAATTCGCGACGTTACATTACTATCATCGAAAAAGAAATTTCGACCTCGAAATTCACAACACAATTTAACCATCCAAAACTTTAAACACATTAACAGGTACTATCATCTAAAAAGATTTAAAGGCTTACTCAAACAGATAAGGATATGACTTAATCATTTCCTCGGTCAATTCCTAGGTATCCTCTCCTTCTAGCCTGTTCTCCCATCTGACTTTTACCAATTCAATTTCTTTATTCCTTAACTTTCGTGTCTTACGACCTGTGATTTGCACTGGATATTCTGGCATAGACATGTCTGGTTTCAAATCAACACCCTGATAGTTGAAAATTTGTGCCAGATCTTCAATGTACTTTCTCAACATGGAGACATGAAAAATATCATGAGCATTTGCAAAATCTGCTGGTAATTCAATTCTATAAGTTGTCTCTCCGATCCTTTCTAACACTTGAAAGGGCCCCACATACCTCGGGCTCAACTTTCCTTTCTTTCTAAATCTTAGAACACCTTTAGTAGGGGAAACTCTTAGAAAAATGTAGTCCCCAACTTCAAATAGAAGTGGCCTTCGTCGATTATCTGCATAACTCTTTTGTCGGCTCTGGGCTGCTTGCAACTTTTCCTTAATGAATTTGATCTTTTTCTGTAGTTTGCTGTAACAATTCAGGACATGTTACCTGCCTTTCTCCCACTTCATGCCAGTTTAGTGGTGTTCTGCACAGTCTTCATATAGTGCTTCATATGGTGCCATCTCAATACTGGTGTGATAACTGTTATTATAAGCAAATTCAACCATGCCCAGATAATACTCCCCGCTGCCTCCCCACACTAAACAACATGCACGCAACATATCTTCAATTGTCTGAATAGTACTTTCTGTCTGACCATCTATCTGCGGGTGATAGGCTGAACTGTATCTTAATTCTGTACCGATAACTCTTTGCAAACTTCTCCAAAAACCAGAAGTGAACCGAGGATCCCTATCAGAAACAATAGTCTTCGGGATACCATGCAACGTAACTATTTTGTCAACATAAATTCTTGCTAGCCTGTCCACTGTCCAGGACATGCTTACTGCCACCAATCTGCAGACCTTGGTCAATCTGTCAACAAACACCCATATTCCATTATGTCCTGAAGCTGTTCTTGGTAACCCTGCCATAAAGTCCATAGCAATATCATCCCATTTCCACTGTGGAATGGGTAATGGCTGCAATAATCCTCCAGTTTTCTGATGCTCTGCTTTGATCTGTTGACAATCTGCACACCTGGAAATAAACTCTACTATTTCTCTTATCATGCCCCGACACGGAATATCGGAGCGTGAAGGCAGTTGCAAGAAAAGGGTATAGAGTGAGTACTATACATCAAACCATTGCACCTTGAATAACACTAAAGCAAATCTTTCTCATTAATAACTTTTCAAATGTCTAGTTACAACCACTAATATCAGAGCCATTCTATAGGGCCCAATTACATTGCAATAAAAGGAAATAACTATCTACAACTCTAAGATAACATAATGACTCGAGGGTACTCCTGGCTTCACTCTTGGTCATTCCCTTCCTCGTGAGTGTATGTGTCATCCTCGGTCTCACCTGAGAACACAACATCAAATAACGTAGGGTGAGCGATAACGCCCAGTAGGACTTAAATCTCAGGCTCAAGCAGGCTTAAAATAATTAACGCATTTAATGGCAGAGTATCTAAAGATAGCAGGTACAAGAGAGTCAAAATATAGCAAGGGATAGCACAACAGGTAACAGGATAGCACAATAGCATGAGATCGAGTATAGTTTCCAAAAATAGCACAAGTATCGAGTATAGCACGAATAGCAGGATGGCCATAGCACAACTAGCACAAGTATAATAATAGCACGACGAGTATAGCACTTGTTTGTCATTCTAGACATCAAGAGAGTATAGCACGTTTTGTGTTTTGATTGTCATATAGATAGTCGAGATAGATAGCACTTGAGTGTAATGCCAAACACTCTGATCATTTAACTCTCATGGGTACTAGCACTTTCGGGCGCACATCCCAGGACCAGATCGGGCCCTTTATATATTGCCAGGCATTGGTTATATTGTATCTTTAGACAATCAGTCAATGGCCAATACAGAGTACCAAGAATAGTTAAGAGCACTAGATGAATAGACGAGATAGTAGAGAGAACGTGAATAGATGAGCGAGTAGAGTATAGATGAGAGCTAATGAACATTGCACATAATGCGACGAGTAACAGGCGATAGTAACAGTTGCACAACACGCGCACGTCGTATTGGCAGTCAGGTGGAATTGACGATCTTCCTGCTGGCCATGTTATGCACAAGTCCAGAGGTCCGACGTGATTCAAGGTAAGAGCGAACTTCTAATAGCCGTTTGGATCATATCGATCCCTAAAGGTGTAATGGGTGTTAGGGTACAACCGGCTCATCGACCATGTGGGAATCCATGATCAGAGGAGACTTACGGAGGCATTGTGCAAGGGTTCACTAGTCCGGTGAAGGGAATATCCGACGGAGAGTTCACCACAAGCCAAGTAAAGTGTGTATATAAAACAGGTGCTCGACGTTCTAGAGGAATTCTAGAACAGTGGAGCGTCGATATCGGTACATAAACCACGCAAGAAGCGAATACAAGTCTTTTAAAATAGGGCAATTAATATACTTTATTATAATAAATTACCAGATACATTATGAGATATTTTATGCTAGATTTCAGACATATATGGATGGTTCATGTGTGTGCATGTGTAAGAGAAATCATAGATAGAAAATAAGTCGTGAATATGTATTTTAAAGCATTCAATATGGCTCCATTTTAAAACAGGTGTTTTTTACTGCGTGTGTGACTGTTAAAAAGGCATAAGAATATTTTAGAAAGTGAGAGCAATAAATTTTATGGGTTTTCATGCAAAATCCTGTGATCGCGACGTACCCATGTAAGGGTCGCGACAGGGTCATGATAGAACGCGACAGGGTCCTGTACGGGTCGCGATAGGGCTGCCAGAACAGAAGGCCAGAACGCGACGTAGGGTACTGTCGTGTTTAGAACGCGACAAGCAGAGGCGTCGCGATGGGCTTGAGAACGCGACCTGTCGGGCCGTCGCGTTCTCAGGTCCGTGGACTGAGTCTGATAGAGTTCTGCTCTATCTTGGATTGCGGTCCAGGAATATCAGATTTTGATATAGGGTCGTTCAGAAAATCATAACTAATTGTATACACGATGAAAAATCATGAAACCAGTGGCAAATGAAACTAGACATGCGAGAGTACTTCCAGTAAATAGGAATTAGAGAGAGAGCATGGTTTGAACATGGTTTGAGTATGAACAATAACAAGTAACATAGAACATGATACACAGAGAAAGATTGATTTAATTCGAGCAACATGCTCAACAAAAATTAGCACTTTCAGGGGCAAAAGATCTCTAACAACATGAAGTGTCTACAGTAAAAGTTTCGTAGCATGGGATCAAGTGTACATGGAGATATGATTCAAACATGATGACTCGGGGTTATCATGTTTGCAGAACTTCTAAAATCAAGAACAAAAGATTGGCTCGATGAAAAATTATGAAACAAGAGGGCTTTTGTTCCTGGTGATTGGAACTACCTACAGACGAGTTTAATTTAATTTTGCTTCTGAGAATGCCTACCTTTGACTCGATTTATCTTCTAGGGCTTAGAACTCCAAGAACGAAGGAAGAAGCTTGATGGATCTTCCTCTTCTCGATTTCTCCTCCTCCTTGGCCTCTTCTCTACGTCCAAGAACCCCTTTGCACGAGCTAGGGCCGGCCATGAGGGTTTAAGAGGTGAATTTATATAAATACAAGTTCCTATTCTTACTACTACTCAACTTCCTCTTAATTACGAGATTTCCTAACACCGCCTTTCCTCTCTTGCTTTCCAATCTCTAATTGGGTTAGGATAGTATCTAAATTCATGCTAGACTATATGGGGTAGGTCTAGGAATCCAATTCTAACTCTAATTGCCACTTTTATTGCTTTAATAACCCCTTTCCAATTAGGATATAATAAAACTCCGAATTTGGGGTATTTTCTTATTATTCTCCCTTTGTAAATTCATATTTTTGACCCAATAAATTCTATAGGATCCATTAAGCAAAGCCCATTACTTTTTTTCCATTTAATGGGTTTTATTTAATGCTCTTTTCATTTAAATATCCATTTAGCTAGGTTTTAATTCTTTATTTAAATTTTTATTTTTTCACAAAAATTCAGGTTGCTACATCTCTTTTCATATGTGGCCACTAAAAATGCTTTTTCAGATCTTGATACATTTTGGTGCTACCTGGGTGAATCGTGTATCGGGATTTATGGGCTTCTTCTAATACCCTCTGTTTCACTTCTCTGTCTGCTGGCACAAATAACCTACCTCTGAGCCTGATCACACAATTATCATCAATAGTAATTCCCTCCATCTTTACAATTTCTGCTAAATTTACATCCGCTTTTTGAGTTTCAACAATTTTCCAATATAATGATGGCTCTATAGCACTATTGGCTAACACTGCTCGCCGATGACTACTTGAGACATACAGTGAATTTTTTGCTATTTCTTCATACAATTTCCATTCTTTTATCATCATCAGACTCAAATGTGTCTTTCAAATATTCAACCCACCTTCGCTGATGGAGATTTAAATCTTTCTGAGAGAAGATATATTTTAAACTTTTATGATCTGTAAAAATTTCAAACCATTCACCATATAGATAATGCCTCCATATTTTTAAGGCAAATACAACTGCTGCTAACTCCAAATCATGAGCTGGGTAATTTTCTTCTGTTGGTTTTAACTATCGGAACGCATAAGCTATCACTTTCCCATATTGCATAAGCACTGCTCTAAGTCCTCTCTTGGACGCATCTGTGTAAATCACAAAACCACCGCTACCTATTGGTAATGTCAGTATCGGTGCTGCTGTAAGTCTTTTTTTCAATTCCATGAAACTTTTCTGACATTCACCTGACCATACAAATGGCACACCTTTCCTGGTCAATCTAGTCATGGGTGCTGCAATTCTGGAAAAATCTTGTATAAATCGTCTGTAATACCCGGCTAGATCCAGAAAACTTCTAATTTCTCTGATTGTTTTTGGTGCTTCCCACTTCATAACTGCTTCCACTTTGCTGGGATCAACTACCACACCCTTGGCTGAAATTACATGCCCCAAAAACTGAATTTCTTTCAGCCAAAATTCACATTTACTGAATTTAGCATATAACTGATTGTAAGGCCATCAAATTTTGGCCTATTTTAGTTAGATTTTGTCATGTGATGTGTGTATACCTTATATATATATAATTGAGTGCATGTGTGTATATATGTATAAGTATTTATATTTGTACATGTATATATGTGTATATTACATACATGATGTTTTATTTAATAACTAAATTATGTATATTGTACGAGAAATGCTTTGTGCACGTTTGCACGGTCAAAAATGCTATGCTGGAATCACCGGGTCCCTGGTCATTGGTCCACGTGTAACCCACCCATGTCAGTCACCCTTACACCTCGCCGCCTGCTACGCGGCTTCCCGAGGCGTTTCATCATGAAACCGCCACAGTCACGAAACCGCAATTATGTGAGACATTTTTTAAACCCAATTTTGCTCTTCCCGCCTTTTGTGCCAATTTGTCACTGGAATTTTTGAGTCTTTGTAAAGTGTAATCTTTGTATTTGTCACTGTAATCTTTGTATTTGTCACTGAAAAAAAAATATTTGTCACTGGAATGAACCTATTTGTCACTACAATTCGTAAGTCTATGTAAACTGGAATCTTTGTATTTGTCACTGAAATTTTTCTATTTGTCACTGAAAGGAATGTATTTGTCACTGGAATCTTTCTATTTGTCATTGAAATCTTTCTATTTATCACTAAAATTAATGTATTTGTCACTGAAATCTTTCTATTTGTCACTACAATTCGTAAGTCTATGTAAAGTGGAATCTTTCTATTTGTCACTGGAATCTTTCTATTTGTCACTACAATGAATGTATTTGTGACTGAAATCTTTCTATTTGTCACTACAATTCATAAGTCTATGTAAAGTGGAATCTTTCTTTTTGTCACTAGAATCTATCTATTTGTCACTGAAAGGAATGTATTTTTCACTGGAATCTTTCTATTTGTCACTGGAATGAACCTATTTGTCACTACAATTCGTAAGTCTATGTAAATTGGAATCTTTATATTTGTCACTGGAATCTTTCTATTTGTCACTGAAAGGAATGTATTTGTCACTGTAATCTTTCTATTTGTCACTACAATTCTTAAGTCTATGTAAAGTGGAATCTTTCTATTTGTCACTGGAATCTTTCTATTTGTCACTACAATGAATGTATTTGTCACTGAAATCTTTCTATTTGTCACTACAATGAATGTATTTGTCACTGAAATCTTTCTATTTGTCACTACAATTCGTAAGTCTATATAAAGTGAAATCTTTCTATTTGTCACTAGAATCTTTCTATTTGTCACTACAATTCGTAAGTCTATGTAAAGTGGAATCTTTTTATTTGTCACTGGAATATTTCTATTTGTCACTACAATTTGTAAGTCTGTGTAAAGTGGAATCTTTCTATTTGTCACTGGAATCTTTCTATTTGTCACCAAGAGTGGCCTATTTGTCACTGGAATCAATCTATTTGTCACTGGAATCAATATATTTGTCACTGAATCAACCTATTTGTCACCGGAATTAATTTATTTGTCATTCTAATTCGTGACTCCATGTGAATCACTTAAGACATGAAATCAGCTATTTGTCACCAGAATCAACTTATTTATCACTAGAAGAAATCTATTTGTCACTAGAATTAACATATTTATTATCAGAAGAAATCTATTTGTCACCGGAAGAAACCTACTTCGTGACTCCATGGGAAATTTTGATTTCCGGTCCAAAAAGTACATTTCAAATTAATTAAATATATCTCTCACTGTGCTGGGCTGCTGGCATGAGTACTTTCCACTGTGCTGGGTGGTTTTCATGATGGCGGGCCCTGGGAAGACGCGCGCCCAGGCAGAGATGTGTGCTGGGCTGCTGACGTGAGCACTTTACACGCGGCCCAATCGAATGCTCCCCGGTGATTCCAGCATGGCATTTTTGCACGTCCATACGTGCACAAAGCATTTCTCATATTGTACAGTGCATGTATATACCTAGTGTAAGTAGAATTGCTACAATTTTGAGTCTGGCCGGAAACCCTTTTAATGTCAACATGAGTTAACGTTAAGGGGAGGTCAGCATCTACATCGATGGATGCTAAACCCCAAGCAGGCGGCCAAGGATCTGGATGTCAACCTCCCCAGATTTATTGTGCTTCAGATCTGGAAATGTCCGCGATTTTCTCGGCCCTTGTTTAGGAAACCGTCCCCCAACAGTCATCCATCCCACCTACGCATACCCAAGACCCTGAGGTTGTATAAAAACAACTCTTTGTGGCCGGATTGAGTCTTTTGCCCTTTGGGCAAAAACCCTAAAACCTTGTGTGAACCTGAGACTTTGAACTCTTTGATCTGGCGATTGGAGGCTTCTTCCGGCGTTCTACAACGACTGGAGGACTCTCTGAACATCAAGGAAGACTTCCTCGACTCCGGTGTGCAGCAAGAATCATCACAGAACCCAGATCTGGGAGGATTTGAAGGCTTCTTGGCACTGGCAAAGGAGAGCTTCATCGGAAAATAACTCTCTTTATCGATTTATTTTGAGGCAAGTAACCCTTGACCATTGTTCATACATACGTCTAGTAGGTCCTAGGCATTTTTCCGGATTTTATTCATGTCCTGGAACCCCCTTTTCACCAGTTTTTCTGTGTTCAGTCTGTGTTTGCACAGATAGGAACTAGACGGCAACCTTTGCTGTCATTTAGATCCAAGGTCAATGGCCACCGATAGTGTCGTTAACCTGGTTGGCGGCCACCAGTGTGCCGCTGAGTTCATCAGGCAGTGACAGTGTGCTTGTCTGATCTTTGTGGCCTATTTTCCGGATTTCCGAATGTGAGGATATATTGTAAAAATACTATATTGTTAAGTACCTCTAGTGGATCATACCATGTGATTATGTTGAATTTTGGTTCATTGCACTATTTATTAAAATTCTGAAATGATTTGTTGGGCATGTTTTAGTCTTATTAAATTACTGTTCATGTGGATCTATGTTTAATTAGGATGTCAGGGAATTTTTGTGAGGTGTATATACGTATCAAGTCATGACATGAAATTTAGGCGAATTTATGATTTCTGTATGAATATTTAGAATTTTTGGAATATAGAATAATGAGTATGAATTATCTGTTTTAAATTTCAAATAAAAAGTATGATACATGTTAAAATACCAACAATTTTAAGTGACATCACGACTATTAGATACAAGTTGTAGAACTGTCAAATGCCTCTGTAACACTGTGAATCATGCTTAATTGAATATTTGATAATTAGGCAAAATGATAGTCTAATTTTCATAAATTGTGTATGTTTCCAAGAAATATGAAAATTTGTGTGTATGATGATTAATCTGTAAGCAATTTGTAGTAAAATTTTCGTGCTGATTGGATAACAGTAAGTGCTTATTCGCATTTAACATAGAAAAAGGATAATGAGGAGCATGTTTAATATAATTGTTAATAAATTAGTAAATCTCAGTATGATTAGGGTTAGTTTATGATATATTTTACATTGTAAATAGTAGCATGTTACTGAGTAAGCTGAACCATGAAACCATGAACAAATTAATGCAATAGTGTAAACAAGTGTGTGTGAACAATGTGAACAATATGAAAAATGTATAAACTGTGCCATGGGTGACACTGCTACCTTAGAGGGCTGTGGAACCATACCGTAGTAAAGTCCCTACGAGAAGGTTCATAGTGTGTGAAATCCTATGGGCAAATAGGATGAAATTCTGGAGGTGGACAAGTACCACTGGTTAGGGTGGAGAGTGCTTCTCCCGGTTCTGCACAGTTAACCAAGTTCTATCACTATTTTGCCTAGGTGATAGGTATGTGAATGTGATTGTGTGTCCTTCTAGAGGTGGTTTGGACTATTGTCACGGTATTTAAATGTGAATAATATGATTGTGTATAAGTGAAATGTGAAATTGTGTAATGTGCAAATGAATATGTGAATGTGTGAAAATCATGTGATAGCATGTGAATTAGTGAAACATTAAATGAGTACATTAAATCCATGTCAAAACAGCAAGCTAAACATGTTTATAATTGTGTTAAGTGTATGAGAAAGTAAATAGAATCCATGCTAGGAGTAATGCTTACATCATGTGCTATTTCATGTTAAGTTGCATATATATGTTGTAGCATAAATGGAATGAGTTTTTAAGTTGATTAAGCATGTTAAAGATATATGTAGAGAGCATGTGATAGGTCTTATACTTAATGGGAAAAGAAACATGAAGCATGTATCATGTCCCTTAATGTTATAGAAATTTCATGCATAGAAATTAAGAGATTGTTCATACCATGCTACATGAGTTGATTGTTTCCCTTAGAATGTTAAACGTGCATATGATGTGTATATGTATAATGTGCATAGATTGCTTGCTGAGTCTATTTAGACTCACTCTTGCTTCGGCGTACAAGTGCAGGTGTCTCCACTTCTTCCGAAGAGACAGCCAGGAGTGACTCGGAGCGAGAGTAGGAGATTGTTGTGGAGATATCAGCATTATACTTTTCTTTTTCATAGTATGTAATAATTGAAACCTTTGTAACATGTGGAGATTATGTAATTTATTTCTAAATGTCAATTGTGGACTTTAGTTTCTTTCTTATACTATATGGACTGTGGATAGAATGTGGATGATGGAATAAGATTAATGCTTTTATTTCCGTTGTTCTATGTTCATATTTGTGTACATCTCAACTTAATGTATATGTTGGGTCAATGTCCCACTGTAGCGATGCTCATTATACCGACGTGGGTTGGTGTAACCGTACCGGTATAAGGAGGGTCGTTACAGAGATTGGTATCAGAGAAACATGTTGAGATTGTACATATATATATATATATATATATATGCCATCATCTTCATTATATGCTAAGTCTTTATAGATTGTCCACATAGTTAAGAAAATAGTTAGGAATTAGATAGTTTAGTTCCTAATTGTGATTAATCTGTTTTGCAGGCTATGGCTTCTCGTGGCAGGCGTGGTGCTCATGCCAGAGAGGATGAGCCTAGGCGTGAGGAGAGGGATGAGCAGCAGGCCCCAGCCCCACAGGGACCTACTGTACTTCCTCCACCGCCACCAGTAGACTATGGGGTGTTTATGCAGGGTCTGGTGCAGGCCATGCAGACACAGGCCCATACTCAGGCTGCACTCTAGGCTCAGCTGGAGGCTCAGGTTAGAATAATAAATAGAGTAGTGTGTTTTATTTAATTACATGATTGATATGTTGTTATATCGCATATGTGTTGCTTATATTGTTTGTTGTAGCAGGCTTAGGCGCCAGTTCCCCAGGCACATGACCATGGTGGACCTTCCATCATGGAAAGGTTCAAGAGGATGGCTCCACCCTCTTTTAAGGGGGAGAGTGACCCGTTGCTTGCGGAGAGCTAGATGAGGGAGATCGAAAAGATCTTCCCGGCGATTAGGTGTGCTGAGGATGACAAGGTCAGCCTAGCCACCTATATGCTACAGGTATGTGTTTGTTGTTTAAGCACTTAATTAAATTAAGGTTAGATTGTTTAGATAAGTGCTTATGGAGAATGATTTGATGTAGGAGAGAGCCGACGTGTGGTGGTCCTCGTTACTGCGTACTCGGTTCGAGGACGGTGCTGTCAAGGTTGCTTGGGACGAGTTCGTGAGGCTCTTTCGAGCCACGTTCATCCCCGAGCATATCTAGGACAAGATGGAGCAGGAGTTCCTCACCTTGACTCAGGGTTCCATGACCATACTTGAGTACGAGGCTAGGTTTGCTGAGCTATTGAAATATGCATCTCATATCGTTACTGATGAACGCAGGAAGGTGAAGAAGTTCGTGATGGACCTAAAGCCATCACTGCGATCGAGGCTTGTGGCGTTTGATCATCGTACCTTGGATGAGGCTCTTAGTGTGGCGTGCCATCAGGAGAGTGAGATGGAGCAATACCTTGAGGAGAAGAAGGCTTTACAGAAGAGGCCGACAGCTCCTTTCCAGCGGTAGGATAGAAAGAAGACGGCATATCAGTCACCGCAGTGTCCTGTGACATCGGGCAGTCAACAGGTATCTTCTCAGCATTCCCATGGTAGTAGGCCTAGTGGCAAGAAGGAGTGTCCTCATTGCGGGAGGGCACATGGTGGTACGGAGTGCTGGAAATTGGCGGGAAAGTGCCTTAAGTGTGGGAGCAGCGAGCACCAGATCAGGGACTGCCCCAGACTTCAGCAGGGAGTCCAGCACCAGCACTAGCTCCGACAGCGGCAGCGGCAGCAGCACTAGCTACAGGACGACCAGGAAGGCCTCGAGCCCAAGCTCGTGTGTTTGCCTTGGCGAGAGAGGACGCGGAGCAGGCAAAGCACACCGAAGGTACGGTTCTTTTCATGGGTGTGCACGCTAGGGTTTTATTTGATACGGGTGCTACCCACTCGTTCATTTCCGAGAAGTTTTCTAGGCAGTTAGCTTTAGAGTCAGGATTAGAGTCTGAGGAGTTAGAGGTTCCGTTGTCTGTGCACACACCTGCGGGAACGGTATCAATTAGGAAGTGCATTCCGTACCTATGTGCATTGAGGATAGAGTCCTAAAGGGGTGTTTCTTCTTGCTAAAGATGAAGGACTATGATACAATTCTTGGTCTGGATTGGCTAGAGGAGCACTATGCTTTAGTGGATTGTCATGGGAAGAAGATTGTTTTCCGTATTTCTGGTGAGGATGAGTTTTCACATCCATTGCCAAGGAACCTTGCGGGAAAGTTTTTCGTCTCCACCATGAAGGCGATGAGGATGGTAGGCAAGGGTTGTGACGCTTTTCTTGCCAGCGTGGTATTAGTACCAAAAGCTAATCAGTCACCTACCCTTGAGGAGATAGATGTAGTGCAGGAGTTTCCAGATGTATTTCCCGATGATTTGTCTGGATTGCCACCGGTTAGAGAGATAGAGTTTACCTTAGAGTTGCTTCCAGGCACCTCTCCTATCTCAAAGGCTCCATATCGGATGGCACCTGTGGAGTTAGCAGAGTTAAGGAAGTAGTTGCAAGATTTGCTAGATAAGGGATTTATTCGCCCTAGTGTTTCTCCTTGGGGCGCACCTGTCTTATTCGTAAAGAAGAAGGATGGGTCACTTAGGTTATGCATTGATTATAGAAAGCTAAACCAAGTGACTGTGAAGAACAGGTATCCCTTACCGCGGATCGATGATCTATTTGACCAGTTGCAAAATGCATCGGTCTTTTCTAAGATTGATTTGCGGGCTGGCTATCATCAGTTGAGGATTCGGAGTAAGGATGTGTCCAAGACAGCCTTTCGAACCCGTTATGGACATTATGAGTTCTTAGTTCTTCTGTTTGGTCTAACCAACGCCCCTGCAGCATTCATGGATCACATGAACAGGGTGTTTAGGTCTTATTTAGATAGTTTTGTTGTAGTGTTTATTGACAATGTGTTGGTCTATTCTCCGGATGAGGCCACACACCGTCAGCATTTGAGGGTAGTGTTAGAAGTTCTCCGAGAGCACAAGCTGTATGCAAAATTCAGCAAGTACGATTTCTGGATGCGCGAGGTTCATTTCCTTAGGCATGTTATCTCTGGTGCTAGAGTAGCAGTTGATCCAGCAAAGGTTCAGGTTGTATTAGATTGGGAGATTCACAGGACCCCATCAGAGATTCGTAGTTTCCTTGGTTTAGCAGGTTATTATCGGTGATTTATTGAGGGATTTGCATCCATCGACGCTCCATTGACTAAGCTAACCAGGAAGGGTGTGAAGTTTGTTTGGTCCGAGGAGTGTGAGAGTAGCTTTCAATTATTGAAGGCTAAACTCACATCTGTACCGGTATTGATATTGCCTAGTGGTGATGAAGGCTTTGCCATTTATACGGATGCATCTCGGATTGGTTTGGGTTGTGTATTAATGCAGCAGGGAAGGGTAGTGGCGTATGCTTCTCGTCAATTGAAGGAGCATGAGAGTAACTATCCAACTCATGATTTGGAGCTTGCGGCAATGGTTCATGCACTAAAGATCTGGAGACACTATCTTTATGGTGTCAAATTTGAGGTGTTCACTGACCACAAGAGCTTGGTGTATGTTTTCTCCCAAAATAAATTAAACCTGAGGCAGAGAAGATGGATTGAGTTCCTAAAGGACTATGACTTCAACCTTCAGTATCATCCTGGAAAGGCGAATGTCGTAGCGGATGCCCTTAGTAGGAAGAGATCTTCACTCCAGCAGGATTGGAAGATGTTGGAGGATGCTGCTTGTGCGATGACTGAGTTAGAGCCATTATGTCAGGCTTTTGTGGCTCAGTTGTCCATCCGGTCTACTGTCCTGGATGAGGTGATTGAGCAGCAAAAGGCCGACCCTAGACTCCAGGAGTTAGTGGGCAAGGCAGGCATTGCTAATGATGAGGATGGAGTGATTAGGTTTCATCATCGAGTCTGTGTTCCCGATATAGTGGATGTTCGTGAGCATGTATTAGCAGAGGCTCATAGGTCTAGATTCTCTATTCATCCGGGTAACACTAAGATGTACCAGGATTTAAAGAGATCATTTTGGTGGTCTGGTATGAAGAAGGATGTGCCAGAGTATGTGTCTAGATGTTCAGTGTGCCATCAAGTGAAGGCTGAGCGACAGCGACCATCTGGTCTTATGTAAAAGATGGAAATCCTAGTATGGAAGTGGGAGGCTGTCACTATGGATTTTGTAATGGGTTTGCCCAGATCAAGGAGGGGCAATGACTCGATTTGGGTAGTGATAGATAGATTCTCTAAGACTGTGCATTTCTTACCTATGAAGAAGAAGCAGTCGGTTGAGAGTTTAGCTAGGTTGTATGTTAGTAGCATTATTAGATTGCATGGTGTGCCGAAGTTGATCATTTCGGATCGAGATCCGAGATTTACTTCGAGGTTGTGGAAGGGTCTTCAGGATGCATTAGGTTCGGAGTTGAAGCTTGTTCGGTGTTCCATCCCCAGACAGATGGACAATCCAAGAGGACTATCCAAACGCTCGAGGATATGTTGAGAGCGTATGTGCTGGATTGGAAGGATGATTGGGAGCATCATTTACCTCTTATGGAGTTCGCATATAATAACAATTTTCATGAGAGTATCAATATGGCTCCATTTGAGGCGTTGTATGGTAGGCCTTGTAGATCTCCTTTATGTTGGGAGGAGACTGGCAATAGGCAGCTGATTGGTCCGGAGTTAGTCCAAGAGACTTCGGATAAGGTCCAGCTTATCAGAAAGAGGCTTGTTGCGGCGCAGGATAGGCGGAAGAGTTACGCCGACAACATAAGGAAGGATTTAGAGTTCGAGGTTGGCGATCATATCTTCCTAAAGATTTCACCTACTCGAGGTGTAGTTAGATTTGGCAGGAATAGTAAGCTAAGTCCTAGATTCATTGGCCCGTATGAGATTCTCATACGATTGGGCAACGTGGCTTATGAGCTAGCTTTACCCCCGGCGTTAGCTAGTGTTCATCATGTTTTTCACATATCCATGCTCCGGAAGTATGTATGAGATCCATCTCATGTTATTAGTCACAAGCCAATGGAGATTCAGCCAGATCTATCTTATGTTGAGCAACCAGTAGCTATTCTTGATCGGAAGGTTCAGCATCTCCGGAACAAGAGCATTGCGTCGGTAAAAGTACTGTGGCGCAACTTCTCATGAGAGGAGGCTACTTGGAAGCTTGAGGATGCTATGAAGAAGAAGTATCCCTAATTGTTCGAGTAGTGTCGTTCTAACTTCGAGGACGAAGTTTCTTTAAGGGGGAGAGGATGTAAGGCCCTCAAATTTTGGCCTATTTTAGTTAGATTTTGTCATGTGATGTGTGTATGCTTTATATATATATAATTGAGTGCATGTGTGTATATATGTATAAGTATTTATATTTGTACATGTATATATGTGTATATTACATACACGATGTTTTATTTAATAACTAAATTATGTATATTGTACAGTGCATGTATATACCTAGTGTAAGTATAATTGCTGCAATTTTGAGTCTGGCCGAAAACCCTTTTGGCGTCAACATGAGTTGACGTTAAGGGGAGGTCAGCGTCCACATCGATGGATGCTAAACCCCAAGTAGGCGGCCAAGGATCTGGATGTCAACTTCCCCAGATCTGTTGCGCTTCAGATCCGGAAACGTCCGCGATTTTCTCGGCCCTTGTTTAGGAAACCGTCCCCCAACGGTCATCCATCCCACCTACGCATACCCAAGACCCTAAGGTTGCATAAAAACAACTCTTTGAGGCCGGATTGAGTCTTTTGCTCTTTGGGCAAAAACCCTAAAACCTTGTGCGAACCTGAGACTTTGAACTCTTTGAACCGGCGATTGGAGGCTTCTTATGACATTCTACAACGACTGGAGGACTCTCTGAACATCAAGGAGGACTTCCCCGACTCTGGTGTGCAGCAAGAATCATCACAGAACCCGGATCTGGGAGGATTTGAAGGCTTCTTGGCACTGGCCGAGGAGAGCGTCATCGGAAAATAACTCCCTTTAGTGATTTATTTTGAGGCAATTAACCCTTGACCATTGTTCATCCATACGTCTAGTAGGTCCTATGCATTTTTCTGGATTTTATTCGTGTCCTGGAACCCCCTTTTCACCAATTTTTCTGTGTTCAGTCTGTGTTTGCACAAATAGGAACTAGACGGCAACCTTTGCTGCCATTTAGATCCAAGGTCAATGGCCACCGATGGTGCCGTTAACCTGGTTGGCGGCCACTAGTGTGCCACTGAGTCATCAGGCAGTGACAGTGTGCTTGTCTGATCTTTGTGGCCTATTTTCCAGATTTTCGAACGTGAGGATATATTGTAAAAATACTATATTGTTAAGTACCTCTAGTGGATCATACCTTGTGATTATGTTGAATTTTCATTCATTGCACTATTTATTAAAATTCTGAAATGATTTGTTCAGCATGTTTTAGTCTTATTAAATTACTGTTTATGTGGATCTGTGTTTAATTAGGATGTCAGGGAATTTCTATGAGGTGTATATATGTATCAAGTCATGCCATGAAATTTATGCAAATTTATGATTTATGTGTGAATATTTAGAATTTTTGGAATATAGAATAATTAGCATGAATTGTCTATTTTAAATTTAAAATAAAAAGTATGATACATGTTAAAATACCAAAAATTTTAAGTGATATCATGACTACTAGATACAAGTTGTAGAACTGTCAAATGCCTCTGTAACACTGTGAATCATGCTTAATTGAATATTTGATAATTAGGTAGAATGATAGTTTAATTTTCATAAATTGTGTATGTTTTTGAAAAATATGAAAATTTGTGTGTATGATGATTAATCTGTAAACAATCTGTAGTAAAAATTTTGTGTTAATTGGATAACAGTAAGTGCTGATTCAGATTTAACATAGAAAAAAGATAATGAGGAGCATGTTTAATATAATTGTTAATAAATTAGTAAATCTCAGTATGATTAGGGTTAGTTTATGATCTATTTTACATTGTAAACAGTAGCATGTTATTGAGTAAGCTGAACCATGAAGCCATGAACAAATGAATGCAATAGTGTAAACAAGTGTGTGTGAACAATGTGAACAATATGAAAAATGTATAAACTGTGCCATGGGTGACACTGCTACCTTAGAGGGCTGTGGAACCGTATCGTAGTAAAGTCCCTACGGGAAGGTTCATAGTGTGTGAAATTCTATGGGCAAATAAGATGAAATCCTGGAGGTGGACAAGTACCACTGGTTAGAGTGGAGAGTGCTTCTCCCGGTTCTGCGCAGTTAACCAAGATCTATCACTATTTTGCCTAGGTGATAGGTATGTGAATGTGATTGTGTGTCCTTCTAGAGGTGGTTTGGACTATGTGTCAAGACATTGAAATGTGAATAATATGATTGTGTATAAGTGAAATGTGAAATTGTGTAATGTGCAAATGAATATGTGAATGTGTGAAAATCATGTGATAGCATGTGAATTAGTGAAACATTAAATGAGTACATTAAATCCATGTCAAAACAGCAAGCTAAACATGTTTATAATTGTGTTAAGTGTATGAGAATGTAAATAGAATCCATGCTAGGAGTAATGCTTACATCATGTGCTATTTCATGTTAAGTTGCATATATATGTTGTAGCATAAATGGAATGAGTTTTTAAGTTGATTAAGCATGTTAAAGATATGTGTAGAGAGCATGTGATAGGTCTTATACTTAATGTGAAAAGAAACATGAAGCATGTATCATGTCCCTTAATGTTATAGAAATTTCATGCATAGAAATTAAGAGATTGTTCATACCATGCTACATGAGTTGATTGTTTCCCTTAGAATGTTAAACGTGCATATGATGTGTGTATATATAATGTGCATGGATTGCTTGCTGAGTCTATTTAGACTCACTCTTGCTTCGGCGTACAGGTGCAGGTGTCTCCACTTCTTCCGAAGAGATAGGCAGGAGTAACTCGGAGCGAGAGTAGGAGATTGTTGTGGAGATATCAACGTTGTACTTTTCTTTTTCATAGTATGTAATAATTGAAACCTTTGTAACATGTGGAGATTATGTAATTTATTTCTAAATGTCAATTGTGGACTTTAGTTTCTTTCTTGTACTATATGGACTGTGGATAGAATGTGGATGATGGAATAAGATTAATGCTTTTATTTCCACTGTTCTATGTTCATATTTCTGTACATCTCAACTTAGTGTATATGTTGGGTCAATGTCCCACTGTAGCGATGCTGATTATACCGACGTGGGTTGGTGTAACCGTACCGGTATAAGGAGGGTCATTACACTGATTATCCCGTAAAAGTTGCAAAACTAATCTCAAATGCATTGCATGCTCTTCCTCAGATATTGAATATATCAGAATATCATCTATAAAGACTACAACAAATTGATCTAGATATGGATGGAAAATTATATTCATCAAATCCATAAATACTGTTGGAGCATTGGTTAGCCCAAATGGCATAACCACAAACTCATAATGACCATATCTAGTTCTAAAGGCTATTTTATCAATATCTTCTTCACTGATCCTCAACTGATGATAACCTGACCTCAAATCAATTTTAGAAAACACCTTAGCTGATTGTAACTGGTCAAACAGATCATCAATTCTTGGTAATGGGTATTTATTCTTTATGGTGACATCATTTAGCTTTCTATAATCAATGCACATTCGGAAATTGCCATCCTTTTTCCTTACGAACAGTACCAGAGCTCCCCACGGGGAGTGACTCGGCCTGATAAACCCCTTCTCCAACAATTCTTGCAACTACTTCTTTAATTCCTTAAGCTCTGCCGGCACCATCCTGTACGGTGTCTTAGAGATTGGCATCGTACTTGGCAACAATTCAATAGTAAAATCTACCTCCCTATGAGGTGTCAAGCCTGGCAAATCATCTGGGAATAAATCTGCAAATTCCCTAACCTCGGGGACTGCCTCTACTGACTTGCCAGCTTCCATTAAACTTACAGAAGCTAAATATGCCACACACCCTGCATTTAACAGCTTTCTAGCTCTAATTGCAGAAATTATAAACTTGGAGATATAAAAAGACATACATTGATATTCAAACACTGCTTCGCTGGGATGACAGAATATGATTCTTTTCTTTCTGCAATTAACCATGGCTCCATAGGCCTCAAGCCAATCCATACCCAGAATGATATCATAATCAGTCAACTGCAAAGCATATAACCTGACCGGGATCTGATTCCCCTGGACCACAATAAGGGCTTCATCTATGTAACACGTGGTGAGCATAAACTCACCCGAGGGAACCTCAACTGCCAATTCACACCTCTTTTCCTCTAAAGGATGAGCCATACAATCTAGAAATTCTTCGAAAATAAAAGAATGAGATGCACCCAAATCAAATAAAACTCTTGCTGAGAAATTGTAAATGGGTATTATGCCTTCTATCAGATTTGATGCCTCTGCCTGGGCTCGGGTGATGGCCATAATCCGGCCCCTACCTCACTGCTGTGGTACACCTCTACCTCGGCCTGCTGGTGGCTGTTGGGGTTGCTGCTGCTGCTAAACACCTCTTCCATATCCATATTCTCTAGGATAGGGGCAATTGTGGATCAAATGCCCTGGCTGGTCACAATTATAACATCGATAGCTTGATGGAAGTGTGGGCTATCTGGCGGTACTCTACTGAGATTCCTCCACCTCTGGCCTGTAGCCACGCCACTGCTAGTGCTTTTCCTTTATTGACTCCTGCTGACTGCTGGGGTAGCCGAAAACTACCCGAACCTGACTCGCCCACCTGACGAGTCCGAATAGATCTCTCAAGTGTGGCTGCTCTCTAGGCTACCTCCTCTATTGTTCTACACATAAGCGGTATCACCACATTCTGCAATTCTACCCTCAAACCTCGGATAAAATATTCAACCATCATATCATTATCTGATGCGACATAAGGCACATAACGACTAAGTGCCATAAACCGCATTTGATATTCCAAAACTGGAGAATTTTCTTGCTAAAGTGTCCGGAATTGCTCTCTCATTGCCTGCTACACTTGAATTGGAATGAAAGTATCATTAAATACCTCAAGAAATTTCGGCCAAGTAATTGCCTCCTCTGCTCTGCCTGTGAAAGTGGTCTGCATCTTCAAGCGCCATCACTCCTGAGTAAAACCTCTCAACTGATATGAAGCTAACACAACTCTATCAGTTGGCGGGCATCTCATCGTCACAAAAACCCGCTCAATCTCATGAATCCAGTGCTCAGCTACATCTGGATTCGGCCCTCTTGTATAAGTAGGCGGTTGCAACCTTAAAACTTCTCAACTTTCATCACTGGTTCCTCTACTACCCTCACTGGTGGTGGTAGTGGTACTGGTGCCTGTTGGTCCAGTCTCACCCAAATATCTGTTAGACTCTCCCAAATCCTTTCTATCATGCGTTGAGTCGTCTCCTCAGGCTCATCTCCTCCACCACCCCAATCCCTTCTATCAACCATTTCAAATTTTTGTACAAACAACATTCCGACCACAAACAAACAAGCAAATCATTACAACACCATGGTCAACTACCAACAGTGAACTAGTGTAGAAATAAGACTATGTAACTTCCCAATTCCTTCATATTTACACGGACCTTGCTTTGATACCAACTGTGACGGACTGAGTTGCTCAAACCCGTTAAACCAATAATGAGCTTGACCCGAGTCCGCCTCCCACGATCGAGCCGTAGCCTCGCAAGGGGTAACACACACATGTCCGTGGAAACACAAAGGAACACATTGATTCACATATATGATTTACAAATTCACATATATTCATACTGAATTTACATAGCCACATTTCAACAAAATCCAAGAAAAGTACAAGAGCCTGGGGCATACCCCGAGGTACAACTGAAACAGAGCTACACTGCTGGAGGTGCTGGCCCAACGCCGCCGCGATGCGGCTCCAAACTAGAAGACGGTAGCGAAACCTCCTCCTCTCCTTCACCAGTTGAGAGTAGGGGTGAGCCTCGCAAGTCACTGGCTCAGTAGGGAAACTCCCCCAAAAAAATGAGCAAACCAACACAAGTGCGTAAACAGAAGGCTACGCTAGCAATTTGTATAGCACAAGCTAACAGGCTATTAAAGATGTAAACACCACTTACCATTCGCCGACAACGTAAAATAACATTAATAAATAAACGGAAAACCACAACCACGTGTACGTGCTAAAGTAGAGACCGCCACACTCGAGCCACGTAGACTAGTTTGCGACACCAACTACTGACTCAGACAAAACTACACAGGTCTACCTCTCAGCCTCACAGCCATGGACGGAAGGTCCAGCTGCCGCTCCACAAGAACAAAACAAACAACTATGGAGGCCAACCAACACCATAACCTGTGGACCACATAGCCACAGGCCCACGCCTAGCACCTCTAGGGACTCTGGCCAGAGCTCCCTAGAGTGAGGCACTAGAAACAGGACTAGCTGGGGATCAGTGACGTCTACTGGTGTCTGTACCCCCAACTAAGAGCGCGCTACAAGCGACAAACACAAACTCAAGTCGCTATCCTACTGTCGTCTTTCCCTCAGCCGGACGTACAACTTAAACAACAGAGTGAGGGTGTCCAGGACAGACGACATAGACCTCGACGGTACAACACAAGTACTGGGACAAGCCCCGAGCTAACAGCCTGGCTCACACAGAACCTGGGGCACCCAACTGAGGAGGTAACCACGACAGGCGTCGTACTACTCGCCACGCACACAGAAACCACTTGCACACTGCACAAACCATGTGAAATATCACGTCAACCTCGTGTACAGCCTGCCCACAACACGTGAACTCAACACACACTGCGTGCACAGCACACCAACATGTAAGCCACTCGCTAGCTACGTAATCAGTACGCTAGCCTCGGAAACAACACGCTCCCAGAGCGTCACAAGTGCCAATGCACCGCTCGCCATTACTATACGCATCGAATAATGACAATCGAATATTCACACCGCTGAAACCATGCACAAACTGACCTCTCGGTTGAGGTCGCGACATAGGGCTCTGTCGCCTTCAAAATGCGATACCCCGATGTGTCACATTCATAAACTGAACGTGATGGGTCGGCCTGTCGCAACCTTGTCGCGACAGGGGGTTCCGTTGCCTTCGCAGGCAGGAACCCTAATCCGGGGAACACCCTCCGGATTACCACCCCACACCTTGCAAACCACCCTTAATTCACGTATTTCATGCTTTAATGAGGTTCCTAGCATGATATCTATTGTTATTTACGCAAATAACACTTTACACGATTGCAACACGCAATCCATAGCCCAAAAACAGGAGGAATCACCCTACCTCCTCGAAGAACACAAAGAACAGCAATCCTCCGGCGTTTCCCCCTCTCCACGCACGGTCCTCGCGGCGAGAAGACGCCTAAAAACCTCGTTCCAATTCCAAGTCGCCCCCAGAAGCCCGCACAGCCTCTCCCCCCTGGCCAAATAGAGCATACCCAGCTCTGTCTGGCCAGCAAGGGTTTAAGAGCTTGTTGCGGTTAAGAACGCAACCGGCCCCGCCATCGCGACCAGATCGCAACAGGCCTGGGTGTCACCTTCTTAGGGCTGACGTCTGTAGGTCGCTCGACGTGCGACACGCGGCGCACATGCAAACGATCAGTGCCTTTGCGCAGCAACAAGAACGCGACATGCAGGACCGTCGTGTTCAGAACGCGACGTCCCTCCTTGTCGCGTTCACAAACAGTGAACTGAGGGGTACTGTGGGCCCAAACAGCCGACCCAGTAAGCCCCAAAACCCTGCGTAGAAACCTGGAACACACCACATTAGCCACACTCTGGCCACCACAAACACTAAACACAGGATCCACATGGATCTGAAAAATTCGCGACGTTACAGATTGGCTTTGGTTTCTTTGACCTCGGAGGTGCCCTCATAGATCAATTAGAGATTGTCCCACATTTCCTTCTCTCAGCTACACATGGACATACGAGAGTACTCGTTAGGGTGCAATAAGCACTACATAATGTTCATGGCACTATAATTTTGTCGTTACTTCTTAATATATTTATCTGCCCATTTACCCTCATCCTTGGGAAAGCTTATGTGGTCCATCATTCACCACCTTCCAGACAATATAATCATGCACACGAATAAAAACTATCATACCATTTTTCTAATAAGAGTAATTCGTGCCATCAAAAGATGATGGTCTATTAATGGAATCTCTCTCAGGGAATAGACTAAAACTAGTCATCTACCTAGTATCACTCTTATAATGAAGAGCCCTACTCTGATACCAATTGATGTGAAATATGGCCAACTGATGAAGCAAGAGGGGAGGGGTGAATTGCTTCCATCAAATTAAAAAAAATCACCTATTATTTTAACTAAACTAGATAAATTCTTTCGGACAATGAAAAACAAAAATAATAGCAAACCCTGTGAATCCAACTATTCTATAGTGTACATAGAACGGAGGTAGAAGATATAGAATCAAACCATATAGTACGCATAATATTTTTTAGGTGGTTTGGCCACACACACTATGTGCCTACGCCCACCCTCCACAACTATGAAAGCTATCAACCCCCCCCCCCCCCCCCCCCCCACACACACACACAGTTGTTTCACAGGGACAATACAAACCACACTCACACACGTATCTTGTTTGCTGGGTATAAGACACCTAAACCTACCAACGTGCTCACAAACCGAGCACAACTCACTAATTGCTCAAGTTCAAATAAGAACAAGTATGACTCAGACAAGAGGAACAACAAAATAAGCAACTGGAGTATAGATTCCCTCTGTCACATAGGTTGACTTCAAACAGTTTTCTCTATGATATGCAAGTTGATGTAGATGTCTCTAGGTGAAGATCCTCTAGATGGAATGCAAGGCCCATGACTTTCTGACAAACAGTGACACCTTAGGATGCCTGAAATGATCAATCACAACTTGTGCAGCTTGCTTCTAGACGTCTAGGGCTTCTTCAAGTTCTCTCTAGGGTAGGCAGACTGTCTTCTATATTCTAGGGCATGGGAACAAGCTTGGAGTGGCTGGAGAACTTCTCCCAATGACATAATCTAGCTCCTTTCTAGTTGCAAGGAGATACTCCATGATTGGAAAGAGTCCAGCCCTTCGAGGACTCATTTTAAAAAAGCCCCTTTGCCCAGATTTCTAAAATCAGTCCACCAGTTTTCTCCAATTGATCTATTGATTGGTCTTGACCTGATATACTGTGTTCTAGAACAAGATCGGTAAACAAGAAAATAGGTTATAGTTGATCGATTTTTCAACTTTGATAAGTTATAGATCTAGAATGCAGGTGATTGAAAAATAGGTTTTGGTTGACCGACTCAAACTTGTCCAATATGCGTGTTCTCTGGACGACGGTCGGCCAACTAAAAAAATAGATATTAGTCAACTGATCCTATAGAAATCAATGTACACTTTTTTTTTTAATAAAAATCTAATGGGTCAGCGACCAGGAGAGTGCACCCCATCCTAAAGGGATGAGATGTTCTCACTCCACCAGGCGATTAACCAAAGGATAAATTTTATTTCTGAAATTCAATAAGAAAGTAATACACCCGACGCCATAAAGGAAAAGCCACCCAGGAAATAAAAAGAGACTACACCCGAGCACCACCAAACTATAAGAAGATGAGAGGAAAGACCCATCTAGAATCTCTGCCTAAAGCTAGGTAACCCGGCTTTATCAATAATCAAAGCTCCCTTAGAAGAAATAGGAAGATCACCAAGAGTAAGAAAGACCGAATTCTTTTCAATAGCACAGTCCTGTGAAGCAAGAAAATTAGCCACCTGATTACCCTCACGGAAGGTATGCACAATCTTTGGTTTGAGAATCTACATCATGTAACATATTCCCTGCCAGCAAGGGAAGACTGCCCAGTGAGGTAACTAACCAACAGTGATTGTCCTGACAAGGAGAGCCGAATCAGAATACAGAATAGATACA